>CM056201.1:108395055-108697555 GCA_029692085.1 Gymnothorax javanicus | reverse complement strand
ACAGCACGGTTCCCTCATCAGTTCCGCGGGAGCCAGGTTCGCGCCGGTGACTGTCAATTCCTTTGTTGCGTTGGAGAGAAAATAAAACAGAGCGAGACGTAGGTAATTCCCCACCACTGCCGAGATGGCGGCGCGTTTCGAGGATTGCGGCCGCAGAGCTGTTGAGCCCAAATAAAAGTTATCTCCCCGCCTCCATCTGCCCAATCTCTGTCTGTCACTTTAATCACCGCCTCGCGCTCGCCGCCCCCGGGGTAAAATATTATTTCCTGGCAGCGCGCTTTTATGGGACAGGAATCGCGGCGCTCTCCGAGCTTTAAGCAGGGCCGGCTCACAGGAAACGACGCAGACGGCAATCAGGTATCGCGAAGAGACGCCAATCTCCCGAGGCGAAAGATTTTCATAAACACGACACTCGCTGCTTATTTTAATGTGTTTTTCTCGTGTTCCCGGAACAACAGAACTCTGTTGCTTACACAGTGAATAATACATCGGATCGGTCACGGATCTTCAGTTTTGGCTGCCGACAGCTTAACCCCTTTGCGCAGAATACAAATAATGTCAATTTTTCCTGTTATGCATGAGCCTATTTAGGCTTTATAACTCAGTATTTGTGTCACAGAGACTCTGGAAAATTATTCCAGTGAAGCAAGACATTTGGAAATTCAATTACAGAATTATTTTGGAATTAAATTTCGGAATTAACAGACGCCGGCGTCTATATCTGAGCAAAGGGGTTAAGTCTGCAGTATTCTTGTTTGGTGAGGGCGGAGGCGTCTGCTGGGTGTCATATTTTAAGAGAGGCGGTTGGGCTGTGAGTGCGGTTTACGGAAGGTGAAGGTTATGAGTGATGGGAGGTGTGTGGTATTTCGAGGGTAACGTTTGGGCTGTGTGCGCGTGGTTTCAGGAATGGGTGGGGTTTGTGTGTTGGAGGGGTCTGAGTGTTGTATTTTTGGGGCAGGATTGGGTTGTGTGTGGTTTTAAGTTGTATTCTGAGGGTGTGACTGGGTTGTAGTTGTGGTGTTTGGTTGTAGATTGAGGGTGTGGTTTTGGCAATACACGGCGTTTGAGTGGTTTGAGGACTCCGTGTGATGTACTTTGTGGGTGGGATTGGGCTGTAGGGTGTGGTTCTAGGAAAGGGTGTGGTTAGTGTGTTTAGAGGTGAGTGTTATATTTCATGGGTGGGATTGGGCTATAGGTGTGGTTCTAGGTTGTATTTCCAGGGTGTAGTTTTATGGTTTTGCAGGGTTTAAAAGCTTCGAGGACTCCGTGTGATGTACTTTGTGGGTAGGATTGGGTTGTGGGTGTGGTTTTAGGCTTTATTTTGAGGGTGCGGTTTTGGGAATGGGCGGGGTTTGAAAGTTTGAAAGACTCTGCGTGATGTATGCTGCAGATGGGATTGGCCCAAGTGTGTGGGGGTAAGAATCACCTGACAGCTTGTTGTGATATAGGAACTCCATCTGCAGCCGCTGCCCTGCCCGCTGGGCCAGCAGGTACGGGGTGCAGTAAGTGGGGTCACCGGTGGCACACATGACATCCGCCCCACTGAACACCAAGGACATGGTCCTCAGAACATCCGACTGCACCACCGCTGCACAAAGAGCCTGGGAACACACACACACACACACACACACCGCACGTTTATTCAGTGGACACAACACTTACAGGCACACCTTGCCTGCAACATCGCAGACACACCACCAGCCGGGCTGCAGACACACACATTTTTGTTCGTTCGGAGATACGTGAGAAGATGATCCTTTATAACGACACCAAACACCCCCCACCCCCCACCCCACACACACACACACACACACACACACACACACACAGACAGGTGAGGTGCACCCCAATTCAGCAGGGCCTCTCGTACAGATCTATTACTCTGTCGGTATTGAGGTCAGGCCAGATGTCTTCGCTCGCATGAATCCTAATGGGACCTGGCCTCAAACAGATGGAGGGATGAAAATGCGCTCTGGCAACCCTGGGTGGGTAACGCCACACCTATTTGTTTGATCAGGCCACACATGGCAGCCTCGGGGGAGAAACAAAACACCGCGGCTCGAAGGCACGTCTCCTCTCTCTCCCACCGCTCGATCCATATGGACCCCAGAATGCCGCTTCCGCCCGAGGCTGATCCTATCATCTCTACGACGAGGCCGCAGCCTCCAGGAATGACGAATTAACATGAAAACTAATGTTTATTCACAACTCCAACTCGGAAAAAGTTTGAAACAGTGTGGAAAATGCACATGAAAACAGAAAGCAGATTTCTGAATTTCCTTTGATTTGTATTTCATTGCAGACAGTATAAAGGCAAGATATTGTTTTTTCTGTCAGCTTCTGGTCTGGTCATTTCAATTATAAATGTACATCCATTCCCGCACCGCATCACAATAATAGTTGGGATGGGGGCAGTTTAGGACTAGTAATGAGGTGGAAATTTTGAACAATGATGGGATTTTAAATAGTCGATGCCAGCAGGTGATTGTAATCATCATTTGGTACAAAAGCAGCATTCAGGAAAGGCAAAAGAACAAAGAAGGCTGAAGGCATGGCTTTGTAAGAAGAGGGTGTGGCTGCTGGACCAACCTGCCTGCAGTTCTGACTTGCACAGATATAAATGTCACTCTTTGAAAGTCAAAATATGACAACAAAAACCATACGCTGCAGCAAACAGTGTGACAAAATTATGCCTGCATCAATAACTTGGTGTTTTCAAAGTTCCTAAATGTTTAATTGAAAAGGTACAGTTAGATTACAATACTTTCCTGTCTCTTTTTTAAGAAGTTGGAAAAAAATTGAAATAAGTGATTCAGAAAATAAATTCAGTCAAACTTCAAATAATGTAATGCTGTATTGTTTTCAATGTAATATAAATCACTGATTTCAGTTTCAAATTTAATCTAACATACTGTCCTAGCTTTTTCTAATTTGGGGCCATAATATCTGCATAAAATGCTCAGGATGTCCATGCACACTGGTACCCAAACAGGTACTAAACAGAACTGAGAGGACACAGGTTTTCATTCCATCCAGGCACTTCATCACCTGGCCTCATGAACTAGTTGCCTCCAGCCTCGAAGGCACAGCATCAACAATCAGCAAAGTCAACGAGTGAGATGATTGGTGTGAGTGAAAGCAGGCATACTTTGGACCCTCCATTGCGCTTGGTCGGTCACAATAAGACTGGCGTTCCATTTAATTACGTATTTACATCTGTGTGTGTGTTTTGTTCGCAACAGAGTAATTTACTTCCCAGTTACACACATAAACTGGTGTGAACACATCCCAATCTAGTGCCAGAATACTTGCGCTCATTCTAGTGCCCACTGTAGAGCCTGAGTACCAGTAAGATTGTAGTGTTTTATTTAAAGTTTACTTTCCTTCTGCTAAATAGATGGACACAAAGCTCACTCTCCATTGCTGAACAGTTACTCTTTGCGTATTCCATTTTTTAAAAAACCTCAATACACTACGGGGCTTAGCTTCCGGTCAAAGCGTGCTAACCCATTTCCTCTATGGCCATGTCCACGATGCGAAATAATGGCCCTAAAACAAAGTATCGATGCGTTCTCAGCCCTTAAGGCCGCTTGAGCGACGGCCCAGACGGATGGAGTGGCGACGAGCTGTCCCAACACGCTGGATTACAGACCCCCACCCCACTCCCAACGCTAACAAGCCCCCCCCATCTCCGAGGAGCCCCCGGCGATAAGCCTCCTGTCTGCCGCTGCCCGTAGCCCGTCTCAGGGGGAGAGAAAGCAGGGATTAGCCTTAGCGGGAAACCATCAGCCGGCTCATTGTTTAAATGTGTTTTTCTCCCTCATGCTTATTTATTTATCGGTCTGTTCATTTATTTATATATTTATCCGTGGTTGTTCGGATGGAGCGATCCCCCTCGTGTAACACTTCCATCGTTTAAGCTGGAGCAGGAATTACGGTTCCCGCTGACCGGGACAGAGGACAGAGGCGAGAGATGGTTTCCGCCAGGACCGGAGGAGCTAAAAGACTCCGGAGAGAGATTAGGTGCTCCGGGCGTATCTCATACAAAATAAACCTCTCCTTTCTTCATGCACTGACATTATTTTCACTTCAAGAACACTGTACATGTGTCTCAATCTCTGTCCATAGATTCTTCATACTCCCCTCCAACCCCTCCCCAACCAAAAAAAACACCCAACTTCCCCCAGTGTCTCCCTGCTCTGTCCAGAGGAGTAAAATCGAGTTTCCCATGGTTAAAGTCCACATTATGCTATTACAAGCAATGGGATTTGTACGGTGGCCCCACCGTAGATTTGCTAGTTATCACAATTACATAGTCAACTTTATTTTAATAGCACATTTAACACAACAGAATTTGATCCAATACGCACGCAGTAAATTATGGTAATAAGATATAATGCAAATAAAAGTGGCTAGAAGATGCTCATGAGGGAAGACGCAAAGCAAAATGTCTGCCTGCAGACCTCTGGATTTACCATCTCTGGCTGTGACTCCTCAGATGGTGCCCAGAAAATCCCCCTCTTATGTTAGTAGGACATCAGCTCCCCAGCCCATTCAGTCAAGGACAGAGCTGCGATATCATTGTGTCTGCACACTGTTTGTCCTGGGCATTATAAAAATAGGCAGTGTATTTCAGTGTTTGTCTCTGTTTGTGCCCGTGTGTGTGCATGCCTCTGTACGTAAGTGTGTGTGCATTCGAGTTAGTTTGTACATATGGGTACACATCAGTGCCAACTGGTGAACTGAAAATTGGCGAAGCACAGCACATCCTTTTAAAATAGCAATTGTCTTGACCTGTTTTCAATCATTTATTTACACGCTGTAAAATGAATTATGTGAACTCTGAAAACGCTTGAGGCCACCAGATGCAGCCACTTCACCTCGTTAGGGTAAGACAAGAACTAATAAGTCTTGATCAGTTTTCAATCATTTTCCCAGATAAACAAGTTTTCTAACGATAAGGAGTTAAACACACAGCATCCCTCTTAATGCATTGTTGCAACAATTTATCAAAAGGTGTTTTATTCACTTCACAAAAAGGATAAACTACCATGTGAACATCTCAGTTTACTTTTAATAAATCCTGCACCATCAAACTTTAGCTTCAAGATTGTTTAATTACAACAAAGAGAGCGATAGTTAGCAATAATTATCTGCAAATGAATTACATTGATTGAAACACAATATCACGTTGAGAAGACGTTTTCTCCCTCGTGTCACCTTAATGAGGGAAACTGGCCACACCTGATAATGTTGAGCGTTTCTGGACTTTGCGTTGTGTTTATTTAATAAATGAATGACTTACAAAGGATCAAGACCAGTCATTACCTTCAAGGGATGTTCTTGTGTTTCACCAACTTTAAGCTCACCAGCCGCCACTGCTATGCATGAACGTACATATATTCCCTCTAACACACAATACAAAACAGTCGTTAATTAACCATAATTTTATTATCTCCCGCACCATAGCTATGACCTCTATAACACGCTCTCTCTAATAAGAGGAAGGTGAGAGACTTGCTCTCAGCCAGTGACCTCGGAACTGATCGGAGGTCATCGAGATACCGCGAATTCCATTCCA
This sequence comes from Gymnothorax javanicus, assembly GCA_029692085.1. Classification (NCBI taxonomy): domain Eukaryota; kingdom Metazoa; phylum Chordata; class Actinopteri; order Anguilliformes; family Muraenidae; genus Gymnothorax; species Gymnothorax javanicus. Next base: position 108,691,974 of record CM056201.1, on the reverse strand, counting down.
GTGCAGCCAGCTCGAAAAACTTGATTCAATTCATTAACTGAAAAATGCGCTGAGAACCTCTATTCAACTTCCATTAATTTTCAATGCATTCATTGAATTTCTGGGCAATTCAAATTACTGAGAGCTCTTTGAAGTCTGAGGACGATTACAGTTACCGTAACAACAGTCTATTCTGTACAATGAATACGTTTCACTTTCAATACTTTAGGTCATTGGCAAAGTTAACCAGGTACAGTATGTGTTCACTTCGTATATAATTATGCTAGATGTTGAGCTAAATTCTCTCTCCACAACCTGTAAGCAGGAGCACATCATGTCCTATTTTCTCTGAATTGAATGCATTTCCTGTACGGCTGGATTGAAATTGAATCGCCCACAATCGTTATTATGGCAGCAGGTTATTAATGAGACAGGGAGCTAAAAACTGGACAATACAAACATTCAGAGCGGCCTTTAAGCACTTGTATAATGGCATAATTTTTCCTCTTTGGGCTCCAAACTCCCACATATTGGATTTGAAACGAAACGGCGAGTGTGAGGTGGGAGTGCGGTCTGTCAGCTCTAAACCACGGGTACATATTATCCAAATTGGATGATCCATGTAGAAATTACGACCCTTTCGCCACGCGGTTTCCCTGCGCACGTACACAAACACATAAAGGACAGAGTTAGCATCCGCAGGAACAGGAAGCCTGTGGCAGTTTAAGCTAAAGCAACTCGCTGCAGTAAAACTCACAGTAAAACTCACACAGCCCGCGACGTGTTTCATTATTCATGCACCGCGACCGCAATTCAGCTGAGTCTGTTTTATCAAAGCCCTGAGCTCTGAGCTGAGCGATAGCTGACTCTCGCTTGTATTCTCTCTCTCTCTTTCCCTTTCTCCCTCCCTCCCTCTCTCTCCCCCTCCCTCTCTCTCTCTTTCCCTTTCTCCCTCCCTCTCTCTCTCCCCCCCCCTCCCTCTCTCTCCCTCTTTCCCTTTCTCTCCCTCTCTCCTCCCCTCCCTCTCTCTCTCCCTCTCTCTTTCCCTTTCTCCCTCCCTCTCTCTCTCCCTCTCACTCTCTCTCTCAGCTCCTTCCCTCTGTTCTCACAAAACAGTTCCCTCTCCTGTCCTCTCCTCTTCAGAAGACACCTTTCTGCTTCCAGTGACAGTCCGTCTTTCACGCCCAGGTGTGCGCATATACTCCAATGCAGGCATGTGCACACACACACACACACACACACACGCGCGCACACACACACACACACACATGCACAGAAATGCGCACACAGACACACACACACACACATATGCACAGAAATGCGCACACACACACACACACACACACACACACACATATGCACACACACACATTCACACATTCACATGCACATATACATAAGCAGACACACACTTCACACAAATGCAGACGCGCACAAACACTCAAAGGCACGCATATGCACACGCTTATCAAAACACGACTGTCGAAGCTCCCAATCTACTTCAGCACTTTGAAAACATTTTCTCCCCCTCCTCTCCCGAGCTCCGCACCTCTGTTTGTTTTTCCCTCTCTCCGTCTCCCGCCCCCAGCTCTCCCTCCCTCCCTCTCCCTCCGTCTCTCCCAAAACAATGAGAGGGATCATCTGTGATAGTGCTGACACGGGCGGAAACGCTGCCATTTCCGATGCTGTTCCGATGCGGCTTCGCGCAACGTGATCAGAATTGCAGAGCGAATCAGCTCAAGCTTTGCCGCAATAGCTTGATTAATTAATACGACTGAGAAATTTCTGCATCTAAATATGTTGGGCCTCTGCAAATTATTTTCCACTTAATTTCACCGCAGGCACAGTGAGTTCACAGTTTAATACAGCATACATGGGGCTTTTTATGGAGAGCTATGAGATGTTATGTGGTCTTTGTTCATTAAATGATTCAAATAACAATTCAGATATGCCACACTTGTGACTGCACTAATGTACTGTATGTACGTACCATTTCATGGAGAGCAGTAACACCAAAATTTTATTCAGTGTAATTAAAGCAGATTGGATGATTCTGTACCTTATTCAGCTCCTCTTGGCTTGGGAAGTCTGCCGATATTTTTGCAAATAATCTCTCCTTATATTTTTTGCGGATGAAGATGATTCTCTGCTCGGGTAATGACTCAGGGTGTAGCGCCTCCTCTGGTGCAAGTGTGGAGGCCCAGAAGCTGTTAGCCTTTTTGTTGCCGACATCCAGGTACAACTGAGAGGAAAACACAGAGAAAGACATGAGAAGATGAGAGATTGAACCTAAAAAAAGGAAATGCTTACAAATGTAATTTAAACCTTAATTAAGACAAAGTAGGGACGGTACATAAAGTGCACATAAAAACAGAAATCAGTGATTTCTAAACTTAGTTTGACTTGTATTTCATAGCAGGTAATCTAAAGTCAAGATATTTAATGTTTTGTCAGGCCATCTTTATCCTGTATGTAAGTATACATCCATTCCTGCCGTTCAAGCATGTAATGCATTCCCAAAAAGTTGGAATGGGTCAAATTTAAGATATGTAATGAGGTAAAAGAAAAACTGAATAATGATGTCATTGCAAACAGCTGATGTCACCAGATGATGGCATTCTTAATTTGGTAAAAAGGCTGCATCTGAGAGAGGCCAAGTCTTTCAGGAAAGAAAAGTTCTCAGTGTCGGTCCTGAGGACCCACTGTGTTTGCCCGGCGACTTGGTTCTTCACTCTGTCCGCCTCGTTTTGAAGGCTGCCTGTTTTGACCACTGATTCTGCGTCATTAAACTCTGGTTTATATTTTTTATTGCTGTCCTTGACTGGGTCAGAGGTCATCCTGACACCACAAAGTTGCCGCTATAGACTCAGCGGATAGTATCCAGATCCGAGCGTGCTGGATCACCAGGAGCTCTCCTGGGCCATCATGAAGCCAAGCAAGAATCGGTCAACAAGACTTTAGAGGTCTCTGCACCAAACATGAACACCCTAATGACTCAGCTCCAGCAGATGCAGCCGCCCTGGACAGAAACCCCATCTGCTACACGAGTGACTGAGTCCTTTAGAGCTCCCTCCCCGTCCAGCCAGGGAGTCACGCCTAGCTCTACCGGAGCCGTACGCCAGCAATTTAGGGACGGGTCGCTCCTTCCTGTCCCAGCATTCCCTCATCTTTGAACTCCGACCATGGACTTTTCCCTCTAACCAAGCCAAGGTTGCATACATCCGTACCCTCCTCACCGATAGAGCCCAGGACTGAGGAACAGCTGTGAGGGAAACCTGATCTTCAGTCTGCTCCTCCCTGGTCACCACTAATAAGGAGATGAAGTTATTATTTTGACACTCTCCCAAGGAAGTGTCACCGTCTTGGATCACCCTATTGGCGTCTGTCCCACCAGAGTCCTGGGATCTCAAAATTGAGCCATCTCCCTTCCGCCACCCTGCCCATACGACAGTGCGCGTAGGTCTGCAGCCAGGAACTTTCTGCCCCCACTGGTCACCTGTTTTCCTCTCTCAACCAGTGTCCAAGGCCATGGAGAAGTACGATCGGGAGTCCTTTGCCACCGGCATCATCCCTCCTTCATCCTCTCCTGCCAAAGTGAGCTTCCTCTTTGTGGGAAAGAAGGATGGTGGCCTTCATCCTCGAATCGATTATTGTGATCTGAACGCCGTCACCGTGTAGAATTGTTACCCATTGCCCCTGATGTCCACAGCCTTTGAATCTCTCCAAGGTGCTCAGATCTTCACTAAACTAGATCTCTGTAACCCCCACCACCTGGTCCGTGTCTGGGAGACGGATGAATGAAAGACTGCAATCAAAAGACTTCCATGTGATGCTAGGAGTACCACACCCTTTGGGCTCTCAAACATCTCTGCAGTCCTCCAGGCCGACGTCAATGAATTCCTCCGTGACATACAGGGGAGGTTCATCTATGCTCATTTTGATGACATTCTGATGTTTTCCCGATCGAAGCTGAGCACACCCACCATATCTGTTGAGCCCCTCAAAGCCTGCTTAAAAGTTGACTGTTTGTGAAGGTCAATTAATGTGAGTTCCATCAGAGGTTAGTCTCCATATTGAGCTTTGTTGTCTTCTGCAGAGTGATCCATTTGGATCAGCTTAAAGTTAAGCTGGTAGTAGAGTGGCTCACACCTGTTTTTTTCCCATTTTCCATTTTATCACAGCTTTATAAGGAACAAAGGAACAAACTTAGTGCTGGCTCCCTCATGGCTTTAACCTCCTCTACCTTAAAATTTTCCCGGAACCCAGCAGCTGACGGCTCTAGGACTTTTTGCCCCCAGACCTTTCGTCCCCGGACTTTTTGTCCCCAAGGAATTTTCGTCCCTGGACTCTTCGTCCCCATAGACTTTGCATCCCCATGAACTTTTTGTCCCCAGACTCTTTGTTGCTGGATTGTTCATCCCCAATAATGCTTTGCTCTCCTCCTGCATTATAACCCTAACCCTAATATCATGGTGATCTGTCCGTCCATCCATCTGTCAACAATGGTGGCATGTTTTGTAATCATCAGAGGATGAAAAAATTCTGGGGATGAAAAGTCCAGGGACGAAAAATTTGGGAACGAAAAATCCGGGGGACGAAGAGTCCTGTAACCGTGGCGGACCAGGCCTTCAAGAACTTCAAGAATCACTTCACCTCGGCATCCATTCTGGTTTGTCCTGCCACATACCATAAGTTCATGATGGAGGCGAACTTATCTGACATCACAGTAGGGGCAGTTTTGTCCCAGATCTCCCCCACCGACAAGAAACTACACCCACATCCTTCTGTCCTACTGATCTCACTGTTTAATGCCAACAGAATTACTGTATAAGAGACTGTGAGCTCTTGGCTCTAAAGCTATCTCTGGAGGAGTGAAGGCACTAAGGTCCCGTTTCTGGTGAGGACAGAATATAAAAATTCAGAATATCTGCTGGCTGCCCAGTGCCTTCACCTCCGCCAAGCTCAATAGTTCCTATTTGTCACACGCTTTGATTTCACCGTCTCCTTCCAGCCTGGCTGAATGAATAGCAAGCCAGACACCCTACACAGCTAACGGTGCTACACAGGCGTGACATAGCTCTAGAGGATGTGGAGGAGGGCAACATTCGTCCCCAACGCTGCTGGGCTGCCCTGTTTTTCACCACTGATTCTGCTTCAATAAACTTTGGTTTAATTTTTAATAGCTGTCTGCAATATGCAATAACAAAGACCCTGTACTGTTCCGCACCTTAAAACGCGTTTGCAGGAAGAGATACTTGAAATACTTTCATCACTTTATCTTCAGTCCCTAAACATTTATAAAGTGTTGAAACATTACCAAGAGGTAAATGCCTGACTACCCCAACTTCTTTCTTGAAATACGTTGCAAGAATCAAAACTGGCGCAAGTGCTTTATTTTGAAAAATCTACTGAGACATGAAATAATGTGCTGATGCATTGTTTTCAACATGAAACAGGTCAAAGATAATTCACAAATCACTGCTTTCAGTTTGAATATCAATTTGACGTTGCGTCTCAACTTCTCTCTGATTTGGGATTGTATAATGTTTCAAACAGAACATTTTAATGACAACGTGACAATCACTGTGGGAAACTGAAAGCAGTGCAATTCTGGAACAGGCTTACAATTTTGAAAATAAAACATAAGAAAAAAATGTTTTTAGTCAGTAAACTATGTGAAATATATTTTTTTAATATGGTGTGGTGAAACTTGTTTAAATGGTGTAAAATTGAGAAGCCCACATGGATATTACTGACTGTGGATTAGGCATTATGAAAACACCTCACGTGGGCGTTCTGACAGGGAGGCCGCGAGAAAAACCAGCAAAAAAAGAGAAGCAGCGGAATGCTGGCGAGGAATAATACGAGCCGTAACCTGAAGTGATGAGACTTGTAAAAACTCGCAGCACCCACTTCAGGCCTGACTGCGAGCCTCGCTAAAGGTGTTTAAAAAGCAGAGGAAACAGATTTTTTTTGCATGGTAGGTGTGAGAAATTGTTGCCAGGATTGAGGTGCAGAAAAAAAAAGAAAAATCTACTACAAGTCTGATCGAATAGGTCTCCCGGAGCACGTATTGATAGTTTTTTTGTAATAATCAATAGAATCTTTTACAACCAGGTAAATTTTGGTCCCCGGTACTGGAAAATTTATTGACATGTTCAGTTACTGCAAGCAAGTAACTAACAAGCGAGGTGCGTTTACAAAAAACTCATGAATCACAAATCCTGCCCTTCAGAAACAATTTTGTATTTACGCTAACCCGATGTTTTTTTTTTCTTTTATCTGACCCTCCAGATAACAGGTGCACTTTATATTGTCTATAAAAAGCACTGAAACTAGACACAGATGAAGGTACAAGGAATAAATGCCACAGTCAAGGTGCTTAACTCAAGAACTAGGAACGGAAGAAGGGAGAAATGTTCTAACATGCTTATTCATGGTCAGAGTCATGAAGCTGAACCCAGAATGCATTGGGAAAGAGGCAGAACTGCATCTATGACAGGTCATCAATCCTTTAAAGCATTGATTGACCGATTGATTGATTGATTGATTGATTGACTGAACCATTCAGTTTAAGCAGTGAGAAAACCTGGAATTCCAAATATTTCTCCGAATGAGTAGGTGAATTTGCCTTATTGGTTGAGTGCAGAAGGTTATTCTATCATCAGAGTACAAAGACGGCTGAACAGCCAGGGCTGCGAGGAGTGGATGAAGTGAAGCTGAACTTTTTTTAATGGGAAGGACAGCTAGATGGTGAGAGTCTAAGGTGTGATCATTACCAGTGTGAGGAAAAGAACAGTGGTACCTTTCAAAGCCTAGCGTACCAATGTGAGCAATTTTTCAGCAGCTAAAAACTGGTTAAGACCAGTTAGAAGCGGAGTGGCCCAACAGTATTTGTAAGGTGGCAGACAAGGCAATTAATAGCATTCGGGATCTGCTGACAGTTAGGTTAGCCAGCCACCAAGCGGTTACAACAGCGGTTCGGACTAGCCGCTATCGCTACATAAGGAGCAGATTCTTGAGAAGGATATTTCATGAAGCAACTTTACGAAATTATCTGAACAGTCATACTGAGTGAAACCCGCAACTGTTCTAAACTTTTGTCCATATTCCAAATTTGGTAATATGCACCTGGTAATTTGCATATCTCCCTCGTGGTATCGTCTATTTCTCCTAAGTGGACACACAAACCTAGAGATCTGCCTGTCCCAGAAAGGACTAAGAAATATCCCCCACATTCAATTTTGCATTGTACTGAAGTAGCCATTATCATATACTGTACACTCATATGATACCCCCAATGCTGAATTTTCTAAGCGGAAAAATGACAAAATCTCCATGAGAATGAGTCGAAACTCTTGCAAAATGGCAGGTGCACATGTTCTCACTGTGATAATAATGTATGCCAAGTTTGACAACAATCCACCGTATGGTGTATGAATAAAGCTTGGGACAAATTCACCCGACAGTACAATATTTTCTAAGTTGTAGAACAGCAAAATGTCCATGAAAATACATCAGACCACTTTTGAAATTGCAGGTGCACAGTTTCTCGTGGTGATCATAATGCATGCCAGCTTTGAAAACAAACCTACATTTAGTTTAGGAATGAAGCCCCAGTAAAACTCACCCCCAATGCTAAATTTTCTGAGCCAAAAAAACACAAAATCTTCATGAAAATACATCTGACCACTTTAAAAATTGCAGGTGAACAGGTTCTCATGGCTATAATCATGCATACCAAGTTTTAAAACATCCACCCTGTGGTACAAGGAAAAAAACAAAATTGCATCAATGAACGGACAGACGGACAGACGGACAAGCTGATGTAGAGAGGGTTGAGGAAGGCCTTGCTGCTGCTTTGGTCACGAAACCCCCTGCAAACATCCGCAGGCGCGACTGAAGCTCCAATAGAGCCTCACAATTTATAATATTTAATCACTTCACTATTTTCCAAATTTGCATTTTTGATCTTTATTTTTGAAATGTTATGCAAACTGTGGAAACTCCTGTGTTGTCCCCCAGTGCTTTCATCAGCTTTACAAAGTGGCCTTTAATGGAGGGTTACAGGATTTTGTTGAGGGTAGTTATTTAACAAACGCAGGAGTGCAGCTTCATAAAACAAGGCCTGGTGCTGCGGACCTGCAGAATGAGGAAACCTCCATGATGTGTCCTAGAGAGCCCAGTTGGTCATCCAGGGTCACAGAGAAGCTTTCAACTGACCAGAGGAGAAGCACTGAGCCAGCAAAAATGATAAAGCAACAGTCTGCTATGCAGCGTTTGCAGGATAGTTGACAAAAAGCAGATGGAGATAGCATCAAACAGAGCAATTTTGGCTTTTACTAATGCAAAGGGTTCCGAAAGTGGGCCCTGGGGAGCCCCATTCCGCATGCTGATTTTGTTCAAGCCAATCACTTGATTAAGTAAGACTGTTGAAAGTGTTTTAAGTCCTTGAATATTTTTGTTTTATCTAGAACTTATTAAAACAATTCTGCTTCGGCTCGTATTCATTCTGCTTCTTTTCTTCATCGTTTTCCAAAAATGGTTTTATTTCTGGAACCATCTGTCAGCACAGTCACTGGGAACTACAATTTTACTTGTCTGACTATAAATTCACTGATTAAAAATGCACACTTTTCCAAAGGAAACATCTGTCACAGAGAACATAAAAGAAAATGGAAGGACTTGTTGATCCGACTGGCTCAAAGTCAAAATTACAATAGCGATCTTAGATCATTAGCGGACTTAAATCCAGGGGTGTCCAGTCTTAACTGAGAAGAGAAAAATGTTGGTGCAGATTTTGTCCTGCATACAACACTTGGAATTTGTTGAACATCGTGAAAACATAATTCATTGAATAAGGCTGACTTCGATTGCTGGGGAAAAAAAAAATTAATAAACACGCATCCACATGGCATTATTCTCAAGGATTGCCAGTTCAGTAAAACCAGCCAAAACAATGCAACCTTGGAGCTTGCACAGCTTGACAGGAACCTATTCTGCCATCATTTTATTGTGCGCTCCTGAATTAATTTGCGCCATTTCAACACTGAATTACTTTCTTACAACTGAATATGACAGTCAGTGTCTTACCTCCACCAGTTCATTACTCCAGATGCTGCTGTCCAACTTCAGGCTTCTAACCTGTGAAATGCTGGACCCCAAAAACCGGTGCGGGCCTAGAAAAGCCAAAATAGATTATTTAGTGAATGGGCATATACAGTATGTACATAGACATAAAGTGTTTACCATGCATTTAGTTCAGGGACTTTGGGGAAAATAATTGATTCTAAGTTGCATTTTTAAAAATGAAGATGTCTTTGACCACCACTCATCTAGGCTTATTTTGGTAACTTTCAAAGTCGTTGATGAAAGACGTGAATGAATTGTACATATTAATGGCTCAAACGAAAATGAACATGAATATGCAGAATATTTTACAGTTAAATTGTACGGACAGTGGAGAAGCAATCATCTAGAGACTGTGTACCCTATTTGAGGATACTGCCATTGTTTCAAGTAAAGATTTATGTAACTCCGTGCCCCGTCCCTATATGTCATGTGAGAAACCTGCCACCACAGCAATACAAGCAAGGTAATAATGCTAAGAGTTTTTCTGGGGAGAAAAAGTCTTTCTTCACTTCCAAGAGCACTAACCTCCACTTACTGGAACAGAATAAATGATATAATAATGAACAGTGGCAATATGAGCTGTGAAAACAAATCATGCGGAAGGAGCCAGTAAAACAAAGGTTGGGTGAGGCTATCGAGTGACGCTTGGCCTTTGCAATTCTTTCTCTCATCCTTTCTTCTCCACCACATCCTTAAGTGCTTTTCCAGTTGTGATTTCTGGCACAGTTTCAAAAAAATTGCATGCACTACAAAACTAGGCGATTCATTAAGCTTCATTAGCATTTTAAAAGAAAACACTTTTCGGGGCAATTAAAAGTTCTTCAATGAGTTCTTTAATGCTCTTAAGCACCTTAATACCTGCTGAATCTCGCCCCATGCTTTAGATATATAAGCCAGCACAGTGGGGCAGTGAGTAACACTGCTGCCTCACAGCGAGAAGGTCGTGGGTTTGACCTTTCCGTGTGGAGATAACACGTTTTCCCCGTGTTCGCGTGGGTTTCCTCCGAATACTCTAGTTACCTCTCACATTCCAAAGACGTGCATGTCAGGCTAATTGAAGACTCTAAATTTCCCGTTGGTATGAGTGTGTGAGTGGTGCATAAATAGTGTGTGTGTCCTGCAATGGATTGGCAAGCTGTCCGGAGTGTGTTCCTGCCTTTCGCCCACAGTCAGCTGGGATAGGCTCCAGCTCTCCTGCGACCCAAGTGAGGAAAAAACGGTATAGATAATGGATACATGGATGTGTGTGTGTGTGTGTGTGTGTGCGTGCATGTACTCACTGAGCGCTTTATTAGGAACAGCTGTACACATGTGGAAAAAGTGCAGTGCATAAAATCATGCAAATAGGGGTCTGGAGCATCAGGTAATGTTCACATCAAGCATCAGAATGGAGAAAAATGTGATGTTAGTGACTTTGATTGCGGTATGGTTGTTGGTGCCTGACTGGCTGGTTTCAGCTTATGTGAAACCAATGATATCAAATTTCAAAAACAATAGACTCCAGAGTTCACATTGAATGATGCAAAAAAAACAAAACAAGAAAACAGTCAGTTACAGCTCTGCGGACAGGCATGCCATGTTGATGACAGAATTGTCACACTGTTTCTAGCTGACAATAAGGCTGTGGTAACTCAGACAGTGGTGAGTGAAATATTGACAAAACTGAAAATCTTTACTCAAGGAGGAGTACAATTAGACCTATAAAAATTGCTCAATTAAAAGTAAAAACTAGAGAAAGTTGGTTTTCGCAGAGCGAAAAATAAGAGGACGCTCGAAGTGGGTGGATCTATTGACTTTAGTGACATTGACCTTTGACCCACATGAACCTAACATGGTAGATGCATAACTAGACATAAGTTTAAACACATGCTGAAAGTATGAAGCCATTGTGCCTAGCGGTTGCTGAGTTCTCGTCCACACGAGAAACCGTCACGCAAACATTCATGCTAATGCTAACAATACAATGCAGTAATTCCTAAAGCATGAATGAACATAATCTTGACAACATCAAAAATTACTCTAGCAACTAGAAGGCACCGGAAGAGTGCATTATCTCCCCTGTTTTGAAATTTGTTGGCGGAGGAAGTTGGATTTAGTTTCTAGCATAGCATACTAACATTAAGCATTTGTACAAAGAAGTAATCTAGTGGCTGATGCGGGCATGTGTCTCACTTTAAAGTCTAGGAAAACTTTTTCTATGGAGATCGGTGCAGAAAAGCACTGTCTTTACGCATACAGAAGCTATTTTGGAACCTGGATTAAGAATATGTGTCGAATCTTCGCCAAAATTGAATCACGTCCTTCTTAGCACGGTGTCTATGAATACACAAAATGTCACTGACATCTATCCAAAACTTTTCATTGAAATCTATTCATAACAAATAAACAAAAAACAAAAAAAACACTGGTGAAAACATATAACCTCCAAGCAGAGGTATGATAACTCAGCCTGTTATTGAATGAAGCTGCGTAAGCCTGTGGACTGAGGGAAACCTGTGCGTCACATGTAAAGCCCAACTGGACTGTTTAATCCACCCATGTTTGCTTCCTTTCTTTGCTTCTCAAAAATGATTGTTTCCTGAATAAATAACAATAGGTAGCCCACTGAGTGAAAGCCAAGATCACTGTCACCTGTGATATTCCATTTAATGAATTCATTGGGCGTCGGTATAAAACAAACCGTAAACAATTCAAATACAAGACAGGAAAAAGGCTAACCTCCATAAAACGAAAGCTATGTTCTGCTCGACGAGGATTCTGTCAATACATCAGAATCAATGCAGTGATAATCTGAATGTATAGCTTACATTTGTCCTGCATAGACCAATCAACTGTATTAACATCCAAATCAGATAAAAGGTGTCGGAGCTGCAACTTATTGTTTGTGATACCAACTTGCAAAGAAGCAATAATTGAACAGCTACCTGCACAGCAGTTCCATGGTTAGATATGTGTAAGTCCTTCAATATTACATTTGCAAACAAGCAGATAAAAGGTCTGGAGCTGACTTAAAGCCAGGCATTGGCATTTCGAATCTGATGCAGTTAAATTTCTACATGAGGTCCAAGGATCTGTCACTGCCCGTGAAGCAAAACAGCCACATTGGGCTATAAATTCAAAACAAAATCATCAGAGATATGGTAAACACATTATGTGCGGCCAAATCAACTTTTTGGTACATCAATGAGAAGACCAAATACACTGGTGAGCTCAGGAAAACCAAAAAGCTCGGAAGACCACAGATAACAACCGTGGTTAATGACAGGAAAATTATTACCCTGGAGCAGAAAAACCCCTTTATTACCGTCAACCAGATCAAGAACACTCTCCAGGAACAAGGCACACCTGTGCCAAAGTGAACAAAGAAGAGAAGACTTCACCAGAATAAATGCAAAAGGCATACCACAAGAAATAAACCATTGCATAGTCTTAAAATTTGGACGTTTTCAAAAAATAAATAAAATAAAATAAAATAAAAAAATAATAAAAAAACATCTAAATAGCAGTTTATGAAACAATATCTTATGAACAGATGGGACAAAGATATACTTGCAACAGAATGATGGGAGAAATGAGCACAGAGAAGGGAAGAAAGTGTGAATGACCTCATCTGTGGAGTGCAGTCATGTGTCGGCACAGATGGCTGCCAGTAGCACTGGTGCCCTTTTATTTACTGATGTGACCCTACAGGGCTACAGTGTGCTCAAATTCAGCCAAATGCTTCAAATCTTGACGGCGTTTCCTAGCGCATTTGGACCATGACCCAAAGCATACGGAGGAAGCAAGCCTTTTAAACGCAAAGAAGTGGAATGTTCTCCACAATTGCCAAGTGAATTATGGCAGCTCAATCTGATGGAGTACATATTTCATTTGCTGAGGGCAAAATTCCCCAATAACAAGCAGGAACTTCAGCCAGCTGCAGTGAAGGCCTGGCAGAACATCACCAGAGAAAAAAACGAACTCAGCATCTGATGATTTTTCCGGGTTCCAGTCCTCAGGCAGTCAGTGAATGCAAAGTATAAGAAACCAAATAATAAAAATCATAATATAATTTCTGATAATGCTTGTATGAATAGTTTTGAGCCCCTAAAATTGGGAGTATTGATTGGTTGATTGATTGATTTGAAGCCTATGGTGGTGGCACACACAGCAAAATTGAGGAAAACTGTCATTGGCCAAATACTTATGGACCTGATTATATATTAAATATACGGTGTACTGTTGAAATGAGGAAGACCAACAACAGATTTGTCTTATAAATGTGAAACTGGATATTTGAGAGAGCAGAAACAAATAGCCTTTTATACAACATGAAATATTGAAGGAGAGGAGTCGAGTTTAGAGAACAAACAGTCTTTGCGAAGGCATTTCTGGCCAAAAAAGCACATCAGATTCCAGCCTACATACTAGAATGTCATAACTATTAATATTCTCCTCACATATTCCCCATTAGGGGACTGATCTCTCATCATTAAGGAAGAAAGACAATCTGGAATAATTGAATCGTTAGGGTTCTCATTAGAGACTCTCCTATTCCGTTTTTGCGACGTTCCTTTATTGTCTGTGACACTGGCACCCTAATTAAAGCATTTCCTCCACTGATATTCATAAGTGAGCAATCTAATATGAGGAAAGTGACTCCGAGAATGGGAGAGTCATTACGCTTTCCAACGGAGGAGTCTCATGTCTTCCATGTAGTATCTCTGTAAATTAAATAATTTATCCTGTTTCATAGATCTTGCAAATTGATAGTTACTAATTATTAAAATTACCATGCAATTTGATGAAATGAAAACAAAAGCTCAACTACAGATAAATCAGTTTTCTTTTTGCTTGTTTGTTCACTTGTTTTTGACTGTTATCATGCCCCATTCATTCAATATTGTTTTTTTTTTTTTTTGCATGTCAGTTCACATACTACAGGTCCATATTATTCATGTTACTCTCATGTAATATTTTGTTTTAAGCTGCTGCTTACTCAAGCATTGGTTGAATAACATGAGCAGTTATCCCATGGACAGGAACCAATTGGCCCCATTCACACCCGACCTGACTGCAATTGCTTGGCTCATCAGAGCTTCAGCCACAATATTAGACACCAGTTACAGATACAGTCCAATCACCCGACTTCACTTTCACACGGGGTCTTCCTTGATTAACAACATAGCAGTTGCTGGGCAACAGAGAACAGGGCCGAGGTATAGCATTATTCTCAAGCTACTATAGCTGCTGGTAGAGAGTCAAGTGACTTTTCAGGTTCTGTGCATCCTGCTGTTTCTAGCTTACAAAGGGCAAGTGCTCTACTCGCAGTCGGCGATTCCTGAGGCATTTCTTTGGGCCAGCAGGCGGGTGCACGGTGCGCTAATACACGCACACACACACACACACACACACACACACACACACACGTAAACATACACAAGCGTACACATACACGTAAACATATACATACACACACACACACACACACACATAAACATATACACGCACACACACACACACACACACACACACACACACACACACACACACACATACATACACACACACACAAAGATTCTGTTTGTTTACTGTTTATGTATTTTTAAAATGCTCAGTTAAGCGGGGCCAGAATGTCACAGCTGTCCATAAAGACATTCATCACCTCCCATTCTCACCCAAAATAGTTTGCTCATTTCAGTGGCCAACAAGTCAGTGTCCCTGAGGGGGACGAGACTGTTGCAGCAGGATACAATCTGGGCCAGGTTCTGAAATTTACTCTTGCTTATCTGTCAACTCAGCCGGAAAGAAAAGAGGAATGCAAAGTGTGTTTACACGAGTTTAAGTCCTCTTCTCAGGAGCCTCCTGGGTGTACCAAGGAAAAAAGGTATAGAGACGCCATGTGCATACCGCAGTTTCCATACAGAAGCCTGGCTCAGGGCGGAATCAGATTCACTCACATCACAGACTCAGTCTGTATGCACTGCGAGCAGTCGAGTCCCACATCAGGATAAGCGAGATTTACAAAGCAGTTGCCCTGGTTGATTAACTGTTTCACTGGAACAGCATGGTTTTCTCTCCCTGACAGATACACAGCTCTTCATACAACAGTAATGAAGGCCCCTAAACAAATACATTTTTGTTTATCTATACATTTTCAAAGGGTAGAATTCAGAGTTTGCAAACAAAGTCATTAGCTATCCTGTTCAAGTTCAACCCTTTTGAATAATAGGCTGTCAGCTGCTGGCTTCTGTTCATATGAAAATATAGTCAAACTATGACCTGAACACTATGATAAAGATTATAGCCAACTGCAGTTCAGAGAACGGCTGCCAAACCAGTGAAATTGTCCTGTAGTAATCGTTTTGTCAGTCCTCGATTAACCTGTCACCCGTAGATATACATAATAACTATACAAGGAAGACCAACAAACCGAAATGTGGAAACAGACAAAAATTAGATAGAATGAATAGACAAGTAGATCTCACTGTAATTCATAATCAAATGAAGAAATGCCCTCATAACATTATGACCACTGACAGATGAAGCAAATAAATTTGATTATCTCCTAACAACAGCACATGCTAAGGCCTGCAAACAGACCATAGACAGGAAGCGAACAGTCGGTTCGCAGTCGCAGTCGTCGAGCTGGATACAGGAGAAAAGTGACCTGAGCGATTTTCTCAAAGTGGCAAATCATTACCCCTTTACGACCCCATCAGAACATCTTTGAAGTGGCTTATAGCATGCTCTCGGTTCACAGTGCTAAGTACCAACCATAGAAGGTACAAGACACAAATCGGTGACAGGGTGTTGGGGATCGAAGGCACATCGACAAACCACAGCAATGAAGGCTGTCCCGTGCGGTCTGAACCCACAGAAGGGCCAGCGAGACAGAAGGTACAGTAAATATTAATGATGGTTACCAGAGCGTCACAAAACACACCCAACTGCGAATGGGGCTTTGTAGCTGCAAAGCGGTCAATGGATCCATTCTAACCCCGTCCACTGTTGAAAGAGCCAACCAGTGAGCATGCAAGAATCCAAACGGGTTCAATGGAAGAAGGATGCCTGCTCTGACGAGTCTCATTTTCTCTAACATCATGAATATGGGCTTTGTGAGCGTGAGCTCTTCGCCTGGGGAAGAGATGGCACCAGGATGCGCTGTAAGAAAAATAAAAAAAAAATTTTGTGGAGAGCGCGTGACACTCCGGGAAATGTTCAGCTGGCGAAAAACTGTGGGCATTTATGTGTACGTCAATTCGGTGAAACTGTTTTGGTGGCGTGCAGAGGACGAACAGCACAAAGGCAGGTGGTCATAATGTTGTGGCTTATCTGTACATTAGTAAAGTGCGGGAGAGTACATTGCACAACATTATCTAGAACATCTTTGAAAGCCTGAGCAATTGTTATGTTGAATGACACTGTTGACAATGTAGCATAATGTTTATGGACATGGGCTTACAACTCCGTGGCTATCTGTCTGACTCCCAAGAGGGCAAATTCACCTTCTGACTCGCTAAAGTAAATACCGAGGCATCAGGAAGGGAGCATTATGGGATGCGGTCGGACAGAGGGCAGCCCATAAACAGGCAGGAGGACAGTAGTGGTGACTCAGAGATCTCAGCTGTGGAGCAATGCCCACTCAGGGACCCCGGAAAGAAGTGGTTCTACCCTCTCCGGAAAGGACCGGCGTGGCTGCAGGACTTCAGTCTAACCAAGCAAGCACTCACACACCTGATTCTGCTAACTGCACTCACACACCTGATTCTGCTCACTGCACTCACACACCTGATTCTGCTAACCGCACTCACACACCTGATTCTGCTAACCGCACTCACACACCTGATTCTGCTAACAGCACTCACACACCTGATTTTGCTCACTGCACTCACACACCTGATTCTGCTAACTGCACTCACACACCTGATTCTGCTCACTGCACTCACACACCCGATTCTGCTAACCGCACTCACACACCTGATTCTGCTAACAGCACTCACACACCTGATTCTGCTAACTGCACTCACACACCTGATTCTGCTAACCGCACTCACACACCTGATTCTGCTAACCGCACTCACACACCTGATTCTGCTAACCGCACTCACACACCTGATTCTGCTAACCGCACTCACACACCTGATTCTGCTAACCGCACTCACACACCTGATTCTGCTAACTGCACTCACACACCTGATTCTGCTAACTGCACTCACACACCTGATTCTGCTAACAGCACTCACACACCTGATTCTGCTAACAGCACTCACACACCTGATTCTGCTAACAGCACTCACACACCTGATTCTGCTCACCGCACTCACACACCTGATTCTGCTAACTGCACTCACACACCTGATTCTGCTAACCGCACTCACACACCTGATTCTGCTAACTGCACTCACACACCTGATTCTGCTAACCGCACTCACACACCTGATTCTGCTAACAGCACTCACACACCTGATTCTGCTAACCGCACTCACACACCTGATTCTGCTAACCGCACTCACACACCTGATTCTGCTAACCGCACTCACACACCTGATTCTGCTAACCGCACTCACACACCTGATTCTGCTAACTGCACTCACACACCTGATTCTGCTAACTGCACTCACACACCTGATTCTGCTAACTGCACTCACACACCTGATTCTGCTAACAGCACTCACACACCTGATTCTGCTAACAGCACTCACACACCTGATTCTGCTAACAGCACTCACACACCTGATTCTGCTAACTGCACTCACACACCTGATTCTGCTAACTGCACTCACACACCTGATTCTGCTAACCTGCTTACCGCACTCACACACCTGATTCTGCTAACCGCACTCACACACCTGATTCTGCTAACCTTAGAATTAGCCATGTAACTGCATGACTAGGAACTAAGGCCCACCCCCAGCCAGGTCAATTTTAATATTTGCATTGGTTTCCTTGACCTAAACTTGGTTGGTTTTGAAGTGCTACAATGAAGGATCGGATGATTTTGCCGAAAGTCAAAAATTGAAGGAAAAGGTCAAGGTCACAGGAAAAAGGTCACAGATCACAGGTTAACGAAACTGTCAAAAAACACAACTAGAAAAAATCGGGGCAACCCAGACAAGCAATTTTGAAAAGCCACTTCAAAACAGTGTCGGAGGTATGCAGCGGAAACAAAAAACAGTGATGGAGGTCACCGCTGAAAAGTCAAAGGTCAGAGATCCGGACGGACAGACGGACGGACAAGGCCTAAATCAATTATCCCCTAACAAAGGCCGACACCCATGCCAGCCCTTTCTGGACAAGGCTGGGAGCCCCAGCAGTAAAGGCCCAGCTCTCGAGCCTGGCAGGGAAACGATCGGGGAGATCTTTTGAAGAGCCATTTTGATGAAGCTTTGGTTTTTTCCCTCCCTTTTTTGCCCACAAACTTTCTACTGCCTTCAGAGTTTGGGTTTTGCATTTACAACCTACTCAAGGTTCTGAAATATTTGTTTTCATTCACCAATTAAAAGCCATCGGCCAATAAACATCGTGCAGGCATTTTTTTTTGTTTGAGTCCGTCTGCTCACCACTTGGTGCGGAGACCCTTCTTATCCAAGCACAACAACACGCAGCTGCTTTAGAGTGTGTTCTGTCAAAAAGAATTCGGGCTGCATGTGTCACCGTGGATAAGCGCGAGTTAGTGCTCCATGTATAAAACAAAGCACAGTCTCCACAAACAAATAAAAAATATAAACGGCTACAATTTTCACTAGCGTCGGTTCAATAAACATCGCCATTCGAGTTCAAATTTCTGTCCCCTAACTACCATACCGCACGGATGTGGTGCTGAGTATAACGCAATTTAAGGCTGTGCTCGACTGAGTCGCTCTGCTTCCACGCTATGGTGTTTTTCTTTGTGCGAAGCTTGCTGTGCAGTCAGCCAGTGTTC
The DNA here is from genome assembly GCA_029692085.1 of Gymnothorax javanicus. Classification (NCBI taxonomy): domain Eukaryota; kingdom Metazoa; phylum Chordata; class Actinopteri; order Anguilliformes; family Muraenidae; genus Gymnothorax; species Gymnothorax javanicus. The sequence continues at coordinate 108,672,959 of CM056201.1, read as the reverse complement.
TGGGAAGCGGTCACATGTCTCCACACCCCTCCCCCACACACTTATGAGCAGTCAGGTAGCACTGCGTGAGACTGTCAGTCAGTCGAGGAAAAATGGCATTCCCAGCAGTTTAGCCCCCATTACCTGCGCACTTCTTACAGATGACGACCCCGAGATTGATGGAAGCCCATTCGGGCCGAGCGGAGAGGCAGTCGGCACAGGTCCGGTTGGATTCATTGAACCAGATCTTCTCAGCCACTTCATAATCTGAGAGGGTCTCGGCGATCGATTCCTGGACCGCTTCAATCCACTCCGCCTTCTCCCTTTCCGATTCCACCACGAAGCTGCAACAATTGATTTTTTTTTTCTTTTAAACTTGGTTATCGATTTGATTTCTGAGACCAATTAAACACAGAGAGCAGAGCAGGGATTCACTTACCCACGGCCTCGCGGAAGCGCATTAGTGAATGAGTCTGAGACTGGACACGTGTGCGTGGGGGTGAGTGCGTGTGCACGTTTGCGTGCAGCTTGACTGCTAATGTGTGCAGGAATGCGTGTGCAAGGCCACATTTGTGTATGTGAGTGGTTGCATGCACAAGTGTAGGTGTGCGTGTTTGCATGCACGTGCATCTGTGCTTGCGTGCCTGCACGTGTGAATCTGTGCGTGAGTTCGATCACACGTGCGTGCATGCGCTCGTGTGTGTGAATGTGCGATCGTGCAGATATTAAGCTCCTCAGGAAATCGTCTCACTCCTTTAGCAATTTTTTTTCTATTCCCAGTCACACTCCGAGTAACACCACTTTCCCAACCAAGTGCTCACAAATTGGGTGCCTGTCTGCTCATGAAAGAGCGCTGATTCAGAGTCTGCCTCTGGACCACTGTCACTTAATTCAGCCACACTTCACACATTAGACCACTTTGGAAGAACTCCCGTCTGACAAATGAACACAGCTATTACCGCGGATACGGGGAGATTGACAGCCGCATAACTGCCTAAAGAGATTCGCGCCAGGACCCTTCCTGCTGAAAAATAAGGGTTATGGGAAGACGGCCATCACTTGCAGGAGTAAAATGACCTGCTACCTAGCCGTCATTACCTTCCATTAGTGTAATGTGGACTAATTTATTAGGACTGAAATTATACTTTGGGCTGGGCTGCTAACAGTGAGGAGACCAACAAGATAGCCCTGAAGCTGACTGGAGCCACGAAAGAAAGTGCATGAATGCCCCAGTCAACAATCAAAAACACTAACAACAATGCCTTCAAGTGTCAGACACATACGAGGAAGCAAGGAGGAAGGACCAAGCTCAAGTATTCAGTATATCCTTACCTGAGGAGCTGCTGAAACCGTGTACACAGATCAACCAAATTTCATTAGCGGTCAAAACTTTTTACATTACATTTTTGTTTAGTTTATTCTGGTCTTTAGTGAAATATTAAATGCTTTAACTTATTGAAATAACTTTATGCATTACCTTATATGGCTCTATGTTAGTTGTGAATAGTGGATGTAAGATGTGAATAAGTCGAGAAGGCTCTTTCATTTAACAGGGTAAAAGCCAAAATTTTCAAGATGATAGAAAAAGCAATAATTCATCTTTAAACAAGTAAACTAATAATTTCCATTTTCCAGCAAGGACAGTAAAATCAAGCTTTGGATTCAACAATCCAGATTGTTCTTTATTGTTTAGCGACATTTTCAGCAATTTTGCAGCTATCCCATGTCAACTTACAATTCATTCATAGCAGTGTGTAATTCAGAGTCTCTAATTAGCCTGACATGCATGTCTTTGAGCTGAGAGAGGAAACACACGCGAACACGGGGAGAACATGCAAACTCCACGCAGAAAGGCCCCAGGCTGGGTTTGAACCCACGACCTTCTTGCTGTGAGCTGGCAGTGCTAATCTACAAGAAGTAAGAACCAAGTGAAGCACATCATAAGGAACACCCACCATACTGTAATTTAGATTAATCTAAAATGAGATATTTTCTTTTCAATATAATGGCCTAATTTTTTTTTTTTTTTTTTTTTGGACGCGCTACGTCTGATGATGCAAGCACAAACCAATTATTGCGCCTATTCCTATTTTCTTCCAGCCACAAGGAAATGAGGACGGGGGAAAATACTTTTTCACACCACTGTATGCCAAGGCCACTATTCAAAAGCTTTTTGCATCCAAGTATAATGCATATAAATGCATGACAATAAGGTGCAAGGGTCTCAAAACCAGGAACCCTGAGAAATGAAGAAAAGCAATGTTGACCCATGAGTCAGCTTTCACTATCTTTAATTAGACTCAGTACTATGTAAATCTGGACAGCTTCCTGTTTGGAGAATTCCAAAGAAGGCATTCAATCCATACTGTTTCCAATTATTTTGCATGGTGGTAAGCAGCTATTTCATGAGACTAACTGATCCAAGACCAGTTGTTCCTTCATAATGTCCACCCAAGCACTGCTAAAAACATTAGAGAGGGACTCTGAGAACAAAATAATGCCTTTGTCCCCAGCGATCGCCACATCCAAACATAATTGAACCTTTATGGGACTTTCTACAGCATACAGAGAAAACTAGATTTCATCCTCTTTCATTCCTCAAAGAACTGGAGAAACTGTCCTTCTTTCAGTTATAAGATAATATCCCTCCGCAAACAAATAAATAATGTTCAAAATCCCCTCAGAATTCCCAAAGACGGACATTTTCTTTCCAGTCTTCACAACACTGATCTGAAGCAGCTCAAAAAAATAATATACTGAGAGGCATTAAAAACAAAAGTGGTTTTTATCATCTAATTTGAAAACTGATAGTTTTTCCTTTCGCTGATTGACATGATGACCATCAGGTATGGTAAGCATTGCAAAATGTCAAGTGTCTGGTTTCAAATCCTTTTTTGTTTTAACACCTCATTATGATTATCTAAATGAAGCACAGTTCCCGGATCATGGTCGTGAATCGCATTGGGAGAAATTATTTTGCACATGAAAAGGTGAAGATCAGGGCCAATAAAAAAACACATAAAGTCACATCATTCCCACTTCAAATGCCCCAAACAAATGAATCTCAGAAGAATGAAACATTTTGAATGTTGAATGATGGCCCGTCTCAAAGAAAAGATTCTGGATGCATTAATGTCCACAGAATGACCAGATGTGTCAGCTGTTGTCCCCGACAAAGTGTGTCATCTGTGACGCCACAAAAACACATTCCATAAAACGTCTTCTGCCATGTCAGATAATGCATAAGAACTGCTGAATTGACTGCCAATGTAACGATAACAGTGAGGGCAAGTCTCACTACCAAAAGCACAGTTTCCCGAGACCGTGTTTTGCAGCTACGAAAGAAACCATTTACCACTACTTAAAACAGTATATTTTATTATGCATTTTTAATGCGTCTCAGTATAATATGACATCGCTAAACACGGCACTCAAAGCAGCAGCCAATCACTGCGCTTCATCTGCATTTGTGAGCTTCCAAGAAAAAAAGGACCGGCGGAACAGGAAGTAGAAGTCAGCCAATCACAGGCACTGCTCGTCGCCCTAAGTGGTTACTCACATCCCTGCTACAGGGCACCTGAGTCGCATACACAGAAGTGGCAGAGATGCCAACAGGAGCCAGTCACTGTACCAGTCACAGAGAGTGGGCAGAACACTGCCGAGCCTGCGGTATCTGTCCTCCCCGAGTCAAGCTGGGGTCAACTTCCTCTCTCTTTTTCAGCTGTTTTTTTTTCAAAGTCTTCTTCCTGGGCCCAAAGCAATACCAAACACCAGATGTTTTAATCCCAGAAAAAAACACTATCTGCAACTATCTCATGTACCATATGTTTATAGCAACTTTCACCTCGGTTCAGTGATTTCAGGGGGGAAATTACAATACGCCCGTTTCGTTCGAATACAAAACCTCACGGAGGGAGGCAGGAAACCCTGGATGGCCTGAATAGCCGAAGCGCCACTGTTGTGATATGATAATTACACATTTACAAAAGTACAGCAAACTGCTCTCTCTTCCTGCCGAACAATGGCTGTAATGACTTTAGCATATGGTCGTCACCAAAACAAGTCAGGGAATAAAAGACGAGTGTTTTGCATTATCCATCTCGATGCTAAATGAGAAAATAAACTTTTTCCTCAGTTTTGTGTGATTTTTGTGTTTTTAATCATAATTACAGGTACAAACATACTTGCACAAAAACATATTCTAATAAAATACAGTGTGAAATGCTAAAAGGAATGCAAGCTTCTTGAGTACATTACTTTGTTGAAAGTAATTGAGTAAAATGTTGAAATGAGATTTATCAAAGCTCAGCATGGCCATGAGTAGCACTGAGGACTTGGGGTGTGGCTCAGCGGGTCGTGATGTAGCCTAACGGGCGGAAGGTTGCGGGTTCAAATCAGGGCCTGAAACATCGCAGCGTAGAGTTTGCATGTTCTCCCCTTGTGTGTGTGAGTTTACCACAGATTATCCAGTTTCCTTTCACAGACATGCATGCCTGGCAAACTGCTGACTCTAAATTGGTGTGAGTAAATGGTAGGCCTATGTGCTTCCGTTTCTTACACATTTAGAGGAGTACAGCAGGTGACACCAGATAGCTGAATGAAAGTGTTGTTAAATAATAAAGATACAAACTAAGAGGTTGAAGTTTACCTCAACACCCTCAAGACGGGATGTGAGAAATCAGTGACAAATTTCCTGTCACATACACAGTCTGATAAAACCGGAATTGAATTCATAATGGTTGTCGTAAAGACAATTAGGATGTATCAAAACGGAAGGTAGGAAACAAAAATCTTTAGGCCCAGCACAGTGCTGAAACAAGACGACACATTGAACAAACTGAGCATAATCTTGTCTTACCGCTCCCATCAGTAAACACAAGAAGGTTGTACCTTATTGATTAACACTCAATAAAAGCCACAGCACTGAAGAAGACCACTTTCTCCCCAATGAGGAAGGCAAGCTCCTCTCCAACACTGCTACATCTACTGTACAAAAACGAATAATTACAAGTGCCCGCAATCGTAAAATATTGCAAGTATGATAAATAATAATGCTAATAAACTATAAACTTTTCTTCCTCTTCTGGAGCTGAAGTGCATGATAAAAACGTGGATGCGTGTGGAATGTGCTGTGGGGGCGGGGACCGTGTCTCGCTGCTGTTTATCTTCTCACTGCATTATACCGCAGTCACACATCTGCATTATATTCGAGATGCGCAAACTTTTTTTTTTTTTTTTTTTTACAGTTATTTCATCGCTCGTATATTTTAAGTGCACGTGGCGTTTCAGCGCGATTCACGCCGCATCCATTATGCCGCGGGAACCGCGCTACATTCAAAAATGTCACACCGCCGATGCTGACGACGTTAACACCTTTTCTTCGTCGGCTCACGGTTGTCACGCACACGTACGCTGGGCTTCAGATTAGAGAGACGTCCTCACTGTCGCGTTTATTTAGTGCTTCAGTACTGATCTCCCATCCCGCCACTCCGCTATCAGCATATATTTGCATAAGGAAATCAAACGTATTCCAGCGGAAGATTTTTTTTTTTCCCCTTTTAAATCTCATTTTCTTTTCTGCTGGATGGCCAAACCGTCTCCAGGAGAGCCGGCTGAGTATTAACTTTCATAATAAAATCATCAGAAAGGGTGAGAAGCCCCATTAATGGCCTAATTTGTAAATGAAGCTCTGACTACCAATGAAATCCAGCACATCTATGCAGCCCTGTGCCGGGGAATCCAAGTCAGCAAGTCAGACCATAAGATGAAATGTGGAGCAGAAGTGAAGCATGTTCACAGTACAGATCTGCAGTGTGTGCAACAAGTGAAATGAACTTTACCAGCTCATCCTGATCAAATGCTGCGCATCTTAACTTGGATACCATCCAAATGGGTCAGGTGAATTATGTCAAGCAATTAGGTTTAGTACCTAGACAAAGCCCATAAAGGCAGCTCTCCATCTAGAATTTGAACTTGCAACCTCTCAGATACAATCCCAGTTTGATGACCATTCAAACAATCCATTAGCAGAGGTGAAACGCTGAAGAAGGGACTCACTGGAGCATTTCATTTAGGGATTGTTGCTTTTGCACCTCTAAAGCGCGAGCGAAGGGAGTCACATTACCGTGATCTGTAGAGCATTTCGCATGTGCTCATTACGAGAAGTAATGGCAGCTGTTTCAATGCCATGTAATGGGTCTCTCTCTCTCTCTCTCTCTCTCTCTTTTCTCCCTCTCACTCTCCCTCTCCCTCTCGAATAACATGCTGGCATTGAGGACTTGGAGAACTATTTCCAAAGTCACATTCACAAAGCCTTTTCAGAACCAATTTTAAAGTAACTTCAATTAATCTGTTTGTGCAATAAGATAACAAACACATATTAGGCAATGGTATTACTGTATTTACAATAGCAAGGCAACCTCAAATTTTCAACAAGAGCATTTTATAGCAATTCTTTCAGCTTACAGAACAGTAAAACCATTGGACCTCCACTTTATACTTCATCAAATTTATAAAAGGAAAAATGGGCACAATTACAGTCCAGGGGAAAAAATATATATTGGGCCAAGCCCAAAATGGCAACATATTTAGCTCTTTAATCCTCTTAACAACCAATGATTGGTCAGAAAATTAGCAAGGATCAAACAAATGCACTCCTGAGACCTGTGGCACCATTTGCACGCTAACTTTTGCTGCAGTAAACTGTTGAGGGAAAAGCTGGAAACAGCTTCACTGTGAAAAGTCAATTAATGCTTTGGACTGCGGGAGAATATTGCAGCAAGTCTTTTTCCCCACAGTTCAAAAGTTGTTTCGAAAGAGGAATGAACAGATGTTATTTTTCAACTCTTCTTACTGTAAAAAGCCACATGCAAGTTTACCCACAAGGTTTAAACATTTAAAGAGATCAAAGAGAAATGCTTTCCCACACTAAGTTACTTCACCTATTTATTTAATTATAGAAATAACTGGTTAAGACCAATAAAAGCTTCACATTTTGCCATTCTGAGCATGACTCTGCTCACAAAACTCAATCAAATAGAAATATGATCGAAAGTCAAAAGACTTAGAACAGTGGCTGGATATCAAGTCAGTCAGTGACAGAACAGTCTCGAGCGAATAGCGCATATTAGCCCCACTGCCAAACCATAGCGTGATGTCATGCAAAGAAAACGGAATTTAATATCCAAGAAAGCTGGAATTTTGACAATTTCTGTGTTACCAATGCTTTTTCAAATAGTCTTGCGGTTCACCCTCAATCACTAGGTTCCTTAGAGTCTGGGGAGGCCACAGTCAGTGAATGCTCAGACGCTGCACACACTCCCAATTTCTACTTAGTGGTTACCTGCTTGGCTGGGGCATATTTTTGCAGCAAAAACTAACAACTGCATGGATCTAGTAAAAAAAATACATAAATGAATAAAAACAGAGGTATAAGCACTAGAAACCTGAATATATCCATCCCTTTTGTCTAAACTAGATGCTTTTGTGTGTGTGCGTGTGTGTGTGGGTGTGTGTGTGCGTGCCAGAGCATGCAAGCGACAGGGCATAAGCAGCAGGGTACCAATTGGACGACTTCATTTTCATGGTGACATTACAAATAGCCAGAATTATGTCACTGGCTCAGCATGAGGCGATGACATAATTTGCAAGGTGTCCAAAGCTGCGGCTGAATTAATGTCGCACAGAATGCCGACCTGTTCGTTTCGATTACGCGGTGAGAGGACAGAGCGCGCGACTCGGTTTGAAGCCGATCCGCAGGGGAAGACCTGTCCGCCTTTGTAACGGCATCTCGGCAATTAAAGTGGAGGGACAGCAGCGAACAGGAGAGCGATGGCGACAGGGCGCATTAGAGAGATCAAACGGCGAGCGCGGCCCTTTGAAGCGCACGCTCTGCCACTGACCATCTGGACACAGCATCCTAAAGAGGCTCGTTCCCACTTAAGGGGAGAGCACAAACACACACCGCCGCGCTCGGGAGGGAGGGGGGAGAAAATCTCGTTCCCTTCCGCGACGGACTCATTACGGAGGCCTGACGACGGCGGGGAGGTAAGAGCGAAATGGGGCGGCGCTCACCTAAAGTTCTTGAAAGGAGTGGTGACCTCAAAGCTCCTCCGTTCCACGTCTCTGGCCTGGGCCGACGTCAAGTCCACCACTGTAATCGCCAGTCCTGATTTAAAGTCCTTCAGAGATAAAACGGGAACATTTTTTTCAGTTAGTAAAAGATGGGACAATGTGGGTCGGTCAGAGGAGTTGGACTGCATCTAGAGGAGCAATGGTCTTCACAGAACAATCAGACTCACAGTACTGTGCTAAAGTTTTAGGCGCATTTAAAGCAATTTCGTAGGAAAAATATGCTTGCAAAAATGATGAAATAAAAAGGTTCTAATAACTGAGAAACGTCCTAAACAGAGCTGTAAACTGTTATAAACTATATCAAACCAATGTTTGGTGTAACTGCCTTTTGCTAAAAAATCTGGGACACTGTCCGGTCGTGCTATGGTTTATAAGATGATCGGCTTTTCGCTTGTTCCAGGCAGAGTGGAAAACTTGCCACCGTTCTTCTGCAGACTGACTGTCTCGCTTGCGTCTGTCCCTCCAAGTAATTGCAGACAGCCATGATGAAGTCAACATCAGGGCTCTTTCAAGACCATATTATCTGTATCAGCTGTTTTTATTAAAATACCAACAATTATTTATCAAATTATTTTTTGATTTAGCATTTGGAATTTCAAATATACTTTTTATCTTCAGCGACGCAAATTTGGAAAACAAAAAAATAAACATCTACAGCCAGATTTAAGTTTTAAAAAATATGGGGTGCCTAAGACTTTTGCACAGTACTGTACATCCAGTGAGTTCAACCACCAAACCGTTGAGAAAAGACTGCAATACAAGCACACAAACCAAGGACAATTTCTATAACCGGGATTTAAAAAATAAATAAGAATGAACTTCAAGTGCTCTTCAAGTCATCTCCAATTTTGTACAGCGACGTGACTTTTCTCTTATTTTTCAATTTACCGCTGGAAAGTTATCCCCCCCATAATACTCAGAGAGAGATGACCAGGCTTGATCGATCCGCCGACGTTGCATAATTGACAAATCAATCATTTGTGCCCTTCATAGAACATTACACAGACTAATTTCAATTATATAGAAAAGAAGACCATGCAGCAAATTAAAGATGACAATGTTGAAATTTCCCGAGGGGAAAGACTATATTATAGAAGAAAAAATGGATAATTATTATAAAAGTAATATCGGTAGGTGTGTTTTTTTTTCTTCATGGGCGGGTGGAGGGAGGTGGGGCGGTGACGTATTTTTCAACTCCTATTAAACTATTGTTTGGCGCGCTTTATGAAGGTCGTTCAAAATTTAAGATGGCATTTCAACACACCAAAGGCTACTTAGATGAGTCAGGACTAAGCTATGGCTACTTTACTTACCACTGAACACTGGACTAGGAAATGAAAGTTAGAGCCACATCTCAGCGGAGGGCATGTCTGTTCAATGTCCTAAAGAGGTAGTGCTCAAAGTAACAGGACTGTCAGTGAAAGTTCGCGTTGCTGGGTAATGTTAGCATTTAAAAAGCCGCCTGGTTCCATTTCTACAGTCAGCGGTTATAAGAATAGCTTAACTTGAGGCATTCTGCAACTTTACAGGAGGTTAGGGAATCACACCTTGAGGAAATGCATGTAATTTTGAATCCCTTGAATTTATTTGGAGGCAAATTAAACTGTTGTCAGAACTGCATTCAAAAGAACACAACAACGAAATGCAGCCCCTTTTTATTTTGGTTGCGAAGGTTTGCAAAAACAAACCTGTAGTCAAAGCTAATATTCTTTAACTGAAAGGATATACAGGAGCGTAAGACCTGGTGTTGGGCACAACATACTCTGCCCAAGGACGACATTCTTTTGCTTTGGGTGTTGAATAACCTAAGAGCCTCAGGTTCGACTTACCTCAGCAAACGGTTGGAAGTGGTATTGAAAAATGCAATTTTTAAGTCCAGTTTAAAATTGACTGGAGCAGATTTAAAGAAGTTATAATATAAAAAGAAAAAAAAACCCCTCCGGCTCCATGCGGGGTAATGAGAAGGAGCAGAACAGCATGAGCAAACATCCAGAGCGACTGGACCCAGTCAACGCATCACAAACATTCAATTCATTCCCATTGCATTAATAACCAAAGCACTCAGCTTACAGACCGTCTGCTCTCAAACATAACTCCCGACTCGAACCCTCCTCCCCTTCAACCGAAGGGGCCCATCCAGAGGCTTTGACTGACAGGCTGAGAACAGCCATTATTTGTGGCATCTTTTTACAGCAAGTGTTACAAGGGATCATCAATAAAGTGCTGGCTATAATGAGAAATTAACATCTTTAAGCATTTTTGGGCCTACTTAGTCCTCTAAAGGCCCAACATAAGGAGCGAATCACCCGGTTTAATAAACTTGTTCTGGTTTAGGTTCCTATTTGGCCAAGCGCAAACAAAATGAATAAATCCATGAATTATTTCTTGCTCTGTTGTGATGACTCCAAAATCTCCTCAGGGGATGTGGTGGAGGCCTTCTTCTAAAACCACAGTATCCCCCATATTTGCAGGCCACGCAGCAATGGCTCGCAAATCAAACACCCTATCACTCAAGATGATAAGATTTACTGCCACTTTTGTTATCCCTTTAGATACAGCATGTTTAAAGTATCTGTCCCCGAGCCAGGCAGCCCATCAGGCCGGTGCTTAACTCCGGTCTCTGTAGCATGAAGCGACCAGGAGTATTGCTGCTCCCCCTGGACAGGATGCTAGTCCATCACAGGCACTCCCCCAGCTCTTAGTCAGGTTTCCCTGACAATTTGCTGGTGCCCAATTGTACACCTGGGTGGAGAGGACCACTGTGGGAGTAAAGTGTTTTTGCCCAAGAAAACACTGCAAAAGCTGTGGCAAGGACTCACACTCAGGACTCTTAGATCCCGAATAAAGCACACTAAAACACTGCGCCACCCTGTCCCTCATGTTTAAATCATATCTCGGGGTCACCTTTTGCCCTTCCTGAGCCGACAGACCAGGCACAGTCACATTGTGGACTCCTGTACAGCAAAGACGCTGAATCTAAGAACAAACCGATCCCCAATCTTAGTAGCACGTAGCAAAGCCAATGAAAGAGCTGGAGAAAGCTTCTCTTCAAACTGAAATTCAACTAGTTGGATAAACACAATTCACTGAGGGAGGAAATTCGGTAATGAATGCCATCAGTCACATGTACAAATCTCGCCCAGGGAGAGAGAGCACCAGCCTGCAGGGGGGAAAGTTTCCAGCAGAAGTTACAAGAAGAAACCAGATATATAGTAAGATGGCATATTTACTCAATATTAGGGCTGCCATCCATATTAAGATCAGGATGACTGTTGGGTCCTAATTGAGCTGAAAGATGGCGAATGGACACAAGGACCGGAGGACCATCAACATGATTGCGATGGGATTGTTTTCCCTCGTCTATTACGGCTGACAAATCATGGCCCACTTACTGCTGCTGAAGAAAGCCTGTTAATGAGGAGACATGTAATGGTGACCACTTCACATCCCTTTCCACTGTCAAACACAATCACAGAAAGCAGACCTCTCGCTTGTTTTGCTCGCTAACAGAGCAAGGAAGAGTGGGCGGGGGGAGGCTGTTTTTGAGTTTAGCGAGTTGTAGATTAAGGGAAAAGCAGTGTGAATTTGCTGAATTAGAGGCGCAGAGGATGGAACGCCGGATACGACTGGTTCCTAATGACCGCTATCCCTCCGCGCAGCCAATTACAGACACGCTGTTAGCATCCATCCAGCCGCATCGCTAGTTACCGCGCCGATATGTTCTCTGGCCCTTTCTGCCCCGTCCAATTATTTCTCCAGGTCCGGCAGTAAGACCATACGACGGAGCAGCGTGGCGTAAAGGAAAAGTTGCTCTTTAAAAATAAAATCAAATAAAAATTGAATTTTGCAGCCGTATTAGGAAACCGATAAACAAGGGATAAACAAGCACGAAAACGCGCAAACCCACGGCAAATGACGCTTATGCGTCCAACTAAATATCCAAGCTAAACGTCCATGAGTGAGTGAGTGAGTGGCTGCAATTTGTAACACATAACCTCTGGCAGCAGTTCACTATGCCACGAGAAAAAGAAACAAAAAACTTAGTTCCGGTAAGTACGTGTGCGTATGTGAACATGCATAAGTACCTGAATGTGGTCATATTCTTCTCTCCATTAGTTTTGAATGTCTGACGAACGCTCGAAGAATCAGTGTCCTCAACAAATGACCAGCAAATTTAGTGTAATGACTGCATTTTTCAAAGAATGTTCTTAATGGGCTGGCATGCTCTCACCCATTGTCCATTCAATTATATAGCCTTCTGGTATGTAATTGAATGAACAACAGAGAGGTAATAGAAGCTGTGTGTAAGTGAGGTGGCGGTCAGAGGGGTTAATGAAATACAGGGGCCTCTGCACTCCACGAGCCTCTCTCCTCTTTAACTTTTCCTGCTGCTTCATTCTTCTTCTACTCTTTTCTGCTCATGTCAGGATAATGGATCGGGTTTAAATTAAAGCCAGCACAGACTTCATGACTGGCATTTCAATTCAGGTGATAAAAGAGGCGAGAAATTGTCCCGGCAGGTCATGTACAATTCCCTCTTAACTCAACAGTGAAGATTAGCCCACATGAACCACAGCACGATGAAAAAACCTTCAACGGCATCGATAACGCTTAAAATAAAACACTCTCCTTCTCACACACACGAGGCTTACGCTTTCGACATCCGTAAGTACATAAATTCACATGTTACATACATACATGATCACACACATGCAAGCACAAGCGCGCAGTACATACATCCTGCCTAATTAATGTACGCATAAGTTGACGCGATTGAGAGACGGAGGGACAGTCAGGATATCTGCTCCTCGACAGCATAATTAATTCATCTCGTCACTCCTCACAGTGCCTGACAAGCGCTTCACCACCTTGGGATGCATCTTACGGTTACCGCGGTGACTGTACGAGAAATGCAAAAGATTTAATGAAGCTGAAGATACATTTATCGCCGTTCTCACTGGAGCTGTTAATAGTCTAACTGCTCAATGAAATAAATAACAAATAAAGCAATAACCGCAGAAAAATGTGCCTACAATTCCAGGGATGCACAGGTGATTTGGACTGGTGCACATACAGTACACACACACATATACACAGTATATATATATATATATATATACACATACATATATGCTATAGACATATATACATACATATATACTATAGACATGGGCAGGGATTGACTGGCATTTCACCACAAATATTTTCATTGGCCCATAGACTTGCTAGAATGCTAGCAAGACTTAACTTTTAGACAAAAATAATGCTTGGTGCTCCAACAATTTGTCCGCCAGAAATCAAAATAGCCGTGCTTACGCATTATCACGACAATAGCAATATACACTGAATTTAGTCCTGCATATATTATTCACGGTGTGATTTCTGACCCAACGATAGTGCACTTTGGCGCTTCGATAATGATGGAATAATTGACCTTGTTTAGCAAACACTTGTTACTGTAAGTGAAATAGAACAAACTTTTAGTGAAATCAATGCATATTGTTCTTAAACTATTATTGGATCAGAAGTCGATCAGATCAGACATCGCAAATAATATATGGAGAACTAAAGTCCTTCAGTATATTTTACACAGACTTTCACCAAAAAAGGTGCCACTGCTTTGCCCAGAGCTTTATGCATTGACTTGTGCCTCAAAACAACCTTAATTCACAACAACTTTGCATGACTAGATTGTGTAAGCATTATACCTGAATGAAATACACTATAAGCACTTTAGTAATTTATAATTGTGTTCTCTGTATTGTTACATTTCTTTAACTATATTTATATCCTCTAATTCTTATATTTTTTATTACTGTATATTAGAAAGGAGACCTCAGATATACTATGTGGTCAATACATCAGGAGCAGCTCGTTAGGCTACTGTAGGAATGTGGCGTCATGCTGGGTGTTTTGTGTGACTTATTGTATAGTGTGTTTTAATGTTTTACGTTGGACTACAGATGGAAATTAGCTTTCTGCTAAATCTAGTGTGCCCATCTCTTCGTTTCTTGTAAATGATTAATGCAAGCACACGCTGTCCTTAAATAAATAAATAAATAAAATAAATGCAATCACATTCTCTCAGAATGTCGCAGTAGTTCTACTCTGCCATAATTACCAACTAAGGTAAGCTTACTATACATCAATGCTGCTCTCCTGAGTCAAAGATGGGAACTACACATTTCAAACACTAATCTGATTGCATCCCTCACGTAAGACACCAAACTCTCCAGTCCACTTTGAGATTTGACCGGAACATTCCAAGGGTAAAAACAGGGGTGTCTGTGCGACTCAGATGGCCTGTCGACTTGTGTAAAGCAGGGATTCTAAGCCTTGTGTGGAAAGGGCCCTTGTGGGCGCATGTTTTCGTTCCAGCCATGCAGTTACACGCCTGATTTGACTCATAAAGCTCGTATTCAAAGTCTCGAGTTGTTGGTTGGAACAAGTTGGAACAAGATGTATAACTCCATGGTTGGAACAAAGTTGAGCACCTACACCAACCCTCTCTGGTATAGTCTGAGCTCCTCTCTTCAATCATCAGCAGGGACAAGTGAGTAAATTCCTCCAGGCCCTGAACTTGTAGAGAATATGACTGTAATACTACATGGACAATATAGGGAATATTTAAATAACAATATTTTGTCCTGGGCCAAGAACTTTCATCTGAAACCCAGCAGGTTAGCAGTTTGGGTCAAATATCAGAGAGGAGCTCCCCAGCTCTACAACCTCAAATCCGCACCTTACCCAAGCGCTTTTCCCACAGGAGCTGTGCAATATTTACACAATAACATCATATGCTCAGGTCCTGAGTGAAGAGCAGAGTCCATACTAAATTGGTAAAATATAAAAACACCTCAATATTTTTTAGTTTAAATCAGCTCTGACACAGCACTTAAATGGTGTTAGGAAAAGAAAACACAGCGAGGGCAGCCAGTAAGGACTCAGAAACGGTCAATTGAAAGCGAGACGTGGCTGCGGGGCCAAAATTGAATTTATTCTCGTTCAGATTATAGGGCATCGCCATAACCAATACGCTCAGCTGAGAGCTCCTGTCACCATGGTTTACCCTCGTGCCCTCGAACGCAGCACAAATTCAAAAAAATAATGAAAGCCAAGCACACAGGTCAGTTGGATTCAGAGCACAATCCTCCACACACTGATCTGCGGTAAACACACACAGGCAAAGACAGAGCCACCATCTCAAATGAATGTTAAAAAACTTGGGATTCAGAGAGAGAATTTTATCTCTACATTATATGATAAGAGTATGATGTTCACACGCGATGGAAACTGCATTGTCAAGCAGGTCAGCCCAGAGGTACAGCCGAACCGACTCACGTGTGCCGACGGTTTATGGTGGCTTCGCTACTTTGGCTTTTTCCTACTGCACTTTCGCTAATATGTCCAAGTCCGTTTGCCACTATGGATAACTGCAAGTTCAGAACATAAATATTATTTAAGAATCAGCAGTAAAACTTTATAAAAACCATTTGCATTACGGCTGAGAATATGTTTTCGGTTCTGACTCAATACGGACAATCAAACAAAGATCGAACCGGCGACAAACACTTTATTTGATTATAGTATAGCGAGCGAAAGCACTGTGTGCAGCAGAAAAAGTGCAGTAACGAAAAGCCAAAGTAGCGAAACAACCGGTTACCATGCCAACAATTACCCAGAATACACCACATCAGCCCACGGAGGGCAGGAGTTTCCCTTATCCTGTTCAATCTGTGTTTATTTAGTTTCATCCCAGATGGACGCATCACAGACAGGACCCTTCGGTCTCATAGCCTAGATTATAAACTCTCTGATCAGCCTAATTCAGTGTTGTACCAACAGTCAGGGACCCAGCTTCCAATGAAAAAAATCCCCAGAAATACAATGGCTCATAACCTAAAGTACACTCTCCTCTAACTGGGAGGCCTCTATCTGGGATGGCATAGTTTGTAGTTTAGGTTTTGCATTTTCGTATCAATTAATTTTCTGGCACTTTTTTTTATTTGATAACAACTTATTTTCAGTGGAAAGGAATAGACAAAAAAGTTAAATAAAAAAAGTACAGTGTTTTATGTAAGTAAAACATACCTGTTCAGTTTTACTAATCATGAGTCTGGAGCCCAGCAGGGACACAAACACTCGCCCTTTGCAGCCGCGCAGCTCCATGGAGCCGCACTTGTTGGCGGCGTGTTGGGGAGGCTTCTGGGAGGAGGTGGGGGGGCGGGTTCTCAGGGCGATCTGAACAGCATTGATCCAGTCGCACTTGTCTCCTGTGCGGGGGCCAAAGCACAAGCACTCAGTGTTGTCATAACAACACATTAAAACAGCACACGGCCACACTGCGCAGTAAAAAAAAAAAAAAACAACTTTATTTCATTCCTGTGTGGAACTTCCTGTGCAACCCACAGAGTCTGTGACAACCCATGGCTAACATCAGCATCGAGCTCGCAGCCTCTGTAGAAGCACCGCATGTTACGAACAGAGTATCCGCCATCTCCGAAATGATCTCTCTTTAAAACCGAAGTGCATGGACGGCTCTTCTTCAGTGCTGGCCACAGTGATAAACACCAAAAATTGCCTTTCATGTTGTCTCTATTTTAATGACTCGCGCGCAGCAGGATTTCGCCTGTTATTTCCGAAAGGGGCTTTACTCTGTAAATGTTCTCACTGCGTGTGGAAATAAAGAGGTGGGGCAGATTCATTTTTATATTCTGCAGATGGGAATTTATTTCTTTGTGTGATGAATTATGTAGGGAACATCACAGGTAATGAATTAGAGCCAATCTCTGGAGTGACGGCTTATCTAAGATACACGGGTATGCGCGCACGCATACACACACACACACACACATACACACAAACACGTGCGAACACACTCACAGACACACATGTGCACACACACATGCATACACGCACACACAAGCAGGCATGCACACACACGCGCACACACACAACCACAAACACACACACACACAGCTTCGCTCAGGTGGCACAGCCATATTGTGTGACAGTAAATCATTAATTGGTCCCAATGGTAACGAGCACTAAAATCTGGAAGCAGACGCAGTTCCCTCCACAGCACTTTCCAATCATTTGTAAATAGGTGTTAATACATCTCAAAACCATGTAAGTCACAGACTGATTAATTAATATTTGAAGTACCAAAAATGAATACACTTCAAGCCAAGGTCTAATTTTACTATATGCAGCCTGGGTAATCAGGGTCTGCCAGATGGCTGCTGTGAGTTTGTGTGAATGTGTGTGTGCGTTTGTGCACGTGCACGCATATGTGTGTGTTTGTGCGTGAGAGCAAGTGTTTAGATGCATGTGTGTGTATGCTTCTGTACTATATAAGCACAAGTCTGTGTGTGTGTGTGTGTGTGTGTGTTTGTGCGTGTGCGCGTCCGTGTGTGTAAGCGCGAGTGGGTGCGAGTGCGTGTGTACACGCTCGTGAGTGCACGTGCACATAAATACGTGTGTATAGAGCATATGGCCCATGTGCATGTGTGTGTGTGCGTGTGTATGCCTGCCTGTGTCTGCGAAAGGGATTCTGCCCGTATGTAAATTTGTGTGCGGAGCTGTATATAGGCTACTTATGCATATTTGTGCGTGCGTGTGTGCGTGTGTGCCTGTGAGAGGGTGTATATCCGAACGCGCATTAGTATGCATGGATGTTGGTGTATAGGCTGTGCACATGGGAGTGTGTGAGCGAGTGTTTGTGTGAGATACAGAGCCGTGAGGGGATGGGGAATAGAACAGCTGTGCGTCCGTACAGAGCATCACTCTGTGCCAGAGCACATCAACCGCTGGGTCCAGAACACTTCGCCCGCACCTGCTGCCAGCTACACACTGCTACAACTCAGAGGAAAACAGCTTCTGCAAACAACAGGCCTCAGATCAGCCAGTCACCCGAGAATCAGAAACAATACCGCCATTCCACACCCTATCACCATCCACTCTGTCTTCACACAGAGCAGGGGTCTGCAATTCACTCAAAAACCACAGAGCAAGAGTACACATCTTCTAGCAAGTTGTTATGAGAAGTTCAGCACTGCTGAAACAGTAAGGCTCATTGTGTCTTTGATTTTTAACAACTTATTTTGTATGGTCTACCTACTCTTGGTCTGTCTATGAGCATTATTGTCTGTTATATATTTGTCTGTTGTATTTTTTATCTGATGTTAATATCAACCTGCCATGGGGACTAAAGATGAAAATTAGCCATTGGCTATAATTTTGCATATTTAAATGTAAATGTTCATTAATATGTATTGTCCCTGTTTTAAATAAATAAATAAATGTAAATGTAAGTGTAAAATGACTCTGTCTAATCCATTTTGAAGAATGGAGTAACAGCGCAGACATGAATTTGCACAGTAATTCATACACTCACAAGTCCGTGAGCACAGTCAGATACAGGAACATAGACACACACGCACTCACGCACACGCGCGCGCACACATGCTTACGCCCGCGCACATACTAGGACACAGAGACACACGTGCATTCATGCACTTTCACATGATCACACGATGTAGTCACAAATACATTCACACACATGCACCAATACACACAAAGAGACACAACTAATCACAACAAACATGAAATACACAGATCCCTCACCATGAGACGGCTGATATCTGGAGTGGAAACAAAACGCGGTGGAGGGACGGACAGACAGACAAGAGGACGGACAGAGGTATAAAAAGACGCATCTGCACAATGAGACGTATTCATACATGAAATGTGTTGATAAATATTGAAGGGTTTAGGAGTTCTGGCCTGGAAAAGAAGAGAGACGAACGGACAGATGGACTGACCAAAGGACAAAACTCATTCCTACATCTCCATCCAATTCATGTCGGGGATAATGGACCATCACCTCAGCTGCTCTCCTCTCCTTCCCCACGGCAAAGTCTCAAACCTCAGCTCTCCAGAGAGGCGCTCCCAGCGCCGCCTCAAAATGGCTGCAGTACGACTGTAACTCCATCTCATTACACTCCAGGCTTTCACCGCCAACCCTGGCCTTAACCTTTAAACTGCCCCCTCAACCTTTCCTTTGAGCACATTTTCAGTCACTGTGCATATAATTAAATGTGTTGACCATAATGGATTGGATTTTTTCGGCATAACACACCTCAACCACGTGTTAGAGATGGCTCAACCAGGACGAGTTAAGTTCACCATGATGCAGGAACTCAAAATGAGCTCAACCTAAAGTTTGAGGCAGTTATAGGGTTAACAGGAGTCTCGGCTCCCAAGAGGAGCACAGCCCCTGAGCTTAGTGCAGTGTTAAGAGACATGCATTTCCCCCTCTGACCCACTGCACACCCGCATCCATCCTTTGTCTCCACGCACCACCCCCAACGCCCTCGTCCGTCCCTTCGAGTCGAGCCCGAATGCTCCTCCGGCCCCCGACGAGGGCCCCAGCACGGCCTCATTCATTTATAAAGCGCCCAATCAATAATAAATCCAGCCTTCAATTATGCATGCCTCTTTACATCACCAATCTTTACTGTTCTTTCGCTCTCTCTTTTTCCTCTCCGTTCCATTACCTGGCCGTGACTTTTCTGTTTGCCTAATGATTTATTCAGGTCACCCCATACTTACTCTGAAAGAAACAGCCAGCCTTTGAAAGCGGCCTGACTCCGTTAAAAATAACTTCTGTCGCCGCGCGCGATTGACTCGTCGCTATTCGAAAATGCTTTGACCCCGCAGTCGCCGCTCAGTTTGTCGGGGAGCAGGAGAGGTGAGAGGAACAGGATTAGACGGTGAACTTCAGCGGCTCCTCTGAGATGTGCACACAATGCGCACGGTCACGTCGAGCCTGGGACGGACCAGCCTGTTCCAACTGCAGGCCTTTTCAGACACATCGTAAACAGCCAAGATTCTCTTTCCACTAATCCACTTTCCTTATTTGTTCTTACTTCACCTCGTACTTTTCCGTTGTTTGCGCAGGAATATTGACCGAGGTGCATTCTACATGACTGTGCAATATTTATGCAGAAAAAAAACGGCCTGCAATCCATAACCGCTTCGAAAACTAGAAGTGAACACAAATTCCGCTATTTCCAAACTCCAGCATCAAACAAGAAGTGATTTTTAATCAAGCGAAATTGTACATTAGTCAGCAATAAGCCAATACTTCTACTTATTAGGCATCTGACTTCTCTGTTTAGTGAGATATTGGTATTGAAATCATTTTTTTTTTTTGCCTGGATGTCGAGACTACTCACCATACCAATCAAGCAAATGGATTCCCCACGTCACTGATGTCACAGTGAGAGGACAGACTTGCTTTTCATAGGATAATACAAGCTGATAATATTTATGCTGTCCTATTTCCAGTTTATTAGTGTGTGTGTGTGTGTGTGTGTGTGTGTGTGTACATGTAGGTGTGTATGCATATGTGTGTGTGTGCGTGTGCGTGTGTGTGCATGCGTGCATGCCTGCGTGTGTGTTTGTGTTCTTGCACTTGCTTTAACGTAAGGACTACAAAAAAATGTCATTGGGAAGTGACATTTTTAAATGTCCTCTCAACTACAAAGGCGACATATTAACCCTCTCATGCATGAATTATGATAAACTCAGTCAGGATTTTTTTACTTAGTGGTTTTATTCATCCTTAGGGATGTAAAACAAGACATCTTTATTCAATAAATGACTACTTTTTCCCATTGCAATGACCTGCCAATGGGATTTTTTGTATGGGATGATGTAATAGCTTCCACTAGAGTGGACTATATGCAGCAGTGCCCAAAATTGCTGGCATATATAGAGAAAAAACACTTTTAAACAGCTGTACACTGTAGTGACCTCCATGCATGAAAGGGTTAAGGTTGGGGGTAAGGTTAGAATTAGGGATAGGTTAAGGTTAGAGTAAGGGTTTGGGTTAAGGTCAGAATTAGGGATAGGTTAAGTTTAGGAAAACAATCTTCCTTTTCCAATTTTCCCCTTATGAGGGCCCCTTGGGAAAGAAAAGTTTGCACAGGCCATTCAGTGTACTGGAGCCTTTATATAGGAAGAATTTGGTCCCTCTTGTGCTGAAGTTTTAAGTGTGTTTGTTGAGTCCTCTTGGGAACAAAGCGTTTAGTTTTATGATCCAATGTTTTTCTGCCCTACGTCTGTCCTCCGGTGTCCAATTGTTGTTTGTCTGGAGCCTGGATATTTCTAGTGCCTCAAGTCCATGGTGAAGGAAGTGAGCCACTAGGTGTGTGTCTGTCTCCCTATGATTTCTAATGTTATATATTTGTCGTGCTAATCTAGTCCTTATCTTTTTACCTGTTTCTCCCACATATTTTATGTCACAGTGGTTACACTTAATGACATATATGCAGTTATGTGTGTTGAGTGTGAGTGTTTGTTTGATTAGGTATGTTGTGTTTGTTGTGTTGTTTCTGATTGTTGTGGCTTGTTTGTAAAATACTGGGTCTTGTGGATGTACCATGTTAATTTCTGGTAATTTGCTGTTTACCAGGTGGTCCTTGAGGTTTTTGCCTCTCTTATACGCTGAGATGACTCTATAGTCCTGGAGTACGTCAGTGTTCCGTAGGGATCTGTTTAGATTTTGCTTAATTTTAATGTTTGCTGCTTGGCTAAATGCTGAGTAAGTGGTGATGAGTTGGATTATTTCCCTCGGATGTTGTGGTCTTGTGGTCAAGCAATTTTTCCGGATCTGTCTGAGGAAGGATTGAGTGTATCCCCTGGGTTTTAATGCTTTGAAGAGGCTCTGGGTAGCCTCCTCAAAATCAGTTGTTTGTGTACAAATCCTGTGGTACCTTAGCAATTGTGATTTGATCAGGCCTTTGAAAGTGTGTTTTGGATGGAGACTGTTTTTGTGTAAAAGTGCGTGTGTGTCTGTGTCTTTAAAGAAGACTTTTGTGTCTAATGTGTGTGTCTGGGTAAATGAGGGTCCTTTATATGTGGTGGTGTCCAAGAAGTCTATGCGTTCTTTATGTGTGGTGTATTTAACTGTGATTGTTCTGTGGTGTGTGTTGAGGATATGAATGAAGTTTTTGAAATCTTCTAGGCTATGTGTCCATGTTCCCCATATGTCATCTAAGTATCTAAAGTAATTGGTGGGTAGTTTGGGGCATTTTTCGAAAACAGTCTCCTCCCAATGTGCCATGTAAATGTTGGCATATGCTGGTGCAAATTTTTTGCCCATAGCTGTGCCACTGATCTGTAGGAAGAAGTCCTTGTTGAATTCAAAATCATTCTTGGTGAGGCTGATTTCCAGGAGTTGCAGGAGAGGTGTGTCCGGGCAATTGTCGTCCGGGTACTTCTCCATCCAGGCTTTAACCGCTGTTAGTCCCGCCACTGTGTTTATGTTTGTGTACAAGCTGTCTATGTCTATTGTGAACAGGATGGCTTCCTGTGCTATTTTGGTGTTTTTTATTTTGTGTATAAAGTCATATGTGTCCTTAATGTAGCTGTTGTGTTTTGTGGATAGTGGGGTGAGGAAATAGTCTATATATTCAGCGATCCTGTAGGATTCACTGTTGCAGTCTGAAACAATGGGTCTCCCTGCTGGGACCTCATATGGTATGGTCCAGGATCGTGGTGGTTTGTGTATTTTGGGGAGGAGGTAGAAAATCCTAGGTCTAGGACTGTCCTCCCCCCTGAGATAAAAGCTCTGTTTTTTGGTGATATAATTGTTGTCTAAAAGTGTTTTTATTATGTTATGTATTTCCTGGGCTGTGTCTGGATATATGGGTGTAGTTAGTTTTCTGTAGTGTGCTGTGTTATTTAGCTGCCTGTTGGCCTCATGTATGTATTGTGTTCTGTCCATGATCACTATGGCACTCCCCTTATCCGCTGGCTTTAAGATGATTTGTTTGTTTTTTGCCAGTTGGTGTAGGGCTTGCCTCTCCCCTCTGCTGAGGTTGTTTTTGTCCTTGTAAGCCTGTGGGTTCAGTGCCTTGATCAGGGTGTTGTTTTTTATGATTTGTGTGATTTCCTCTGGGATTTGATTGGTCCTTGGTTCCCAGGTGGACTTTAGAGTAAGGGTTTGGGTTAAGGTTAGAATTAGGGATAGGTTAAGGTTAGGGAAAGGGCTTGGGTTAAGGTTAGAATTAGGGATAGGTTAAGGTTAGGCTAAGGGCTTGGGTTAAGGTTAGAATTAGAGATAGGTTAAGGTTAGGGTAAGGGTTCGGGTTAAGGTTAGAACTAGGGATAAGGGTTAGGGTTTCGGGTTAGAAACTAGGGATAAGTTAAGGTTAGGGTAAGGGTTCGGGTTAAGGTTAGAATTAGGGATAAGTTAAGGTTAGGGTAAGGGCTTGGGTTAAGGTTAGAATTAGAGATAGGTTAAGGTTAGGGTAAGGGTTTGGGTTAAGGTTAGAACTAGGGATAAGTTAAGGTTAGGGTAAGGGTTTGGGTTAAGGTTAGAATTAGGGATAGGTTAAGGTTAGGGTAAGGGTTTAGGGTAAGGTTAGAATTAGGGATAGGTCATGGTTAGAGTAAGGGTTTGGGTTAGGCATACGTTGCTTATTGTTAAGATTAGGGAAAGGCTGTAGAGCAGGGGTCTCCAACCATGTTCCTGGAGGGCTACCATCCTGAAGGTTTTCATTCCAGCCAAAGCAAAGCATCCCTAATCTGCTCGTTACAGATCTTGATGAGCTGCTAATGAGCAGAATCAGGTGCGCTGAATTAGGGGTGGAGCAAAAACCCACAGGATGGAAGCTTCCCAGGAACAGGGTTGGAGACCCCTGCTGTAGAGACACACAAATATAAATCGAAGTCAATGTAATGTCCTCACAAGTATAGGACGAGGATATGTGTGCGTGCGTGCACGTGTGTGCGTGTGTGCGTGTGTGTGTGTGTGTGTGTGTGTGTGTGGGGGCGTGCATGTATGTGCGTGTGCATGTGTGTGTGTGTCTGTGTGTGTGCATGGGCGTGTGCATGTGTGAGTGTGTATACGTTAACGTGTGTGAGCATTTGCATGCATTCATGAGTGTATATGCGTGTGTGTGTGTGTGTGTGTGTGTGTGTGTGTGTGCATGTGCGTGCGTGTGTGAGTATGTGTGTTGATAACTCATCTGCATTCACTTACGAACATGATAATTACAGCGAGGGAGCAAATAACTCAGAAATCCCACATTTCGAAACACAAAAAGATCATTAACATGTGAGACACACACGGCAGGAAGGAAGAGCACAAACGCTCATTAAAAAGGTGTTTTTAACAGGGGAACAGCAGGTAACACGGGGGGAGGGTTTGGGCTCACAGGCCTCCGTGTTCAGAGCCTCACTCAACCTGCTCCGCTATACTCTTCCATCGGAGCAAAGCCGAGTCAGCCGCCCCAATCTAACCCATCCGTGAGGACAAGGAGCATTACCAGAACCTTCAAAAGCAGAGAAGAAGAAAGTAAGGAAAGAACAGCGAACTACTTCCTGCCTCCTTCAGTCCCTACCCAAAGTCACAGCATTTTCAGAAGATCTTCCTTCTGGCTTCCTCCCTTAGTCCTACTCAACGGCTCCCTCAGCTGTTCTGCTTTAGCGGCGTTCTGCAGATCCTTCTTTGAGAGGAGGTCAACAGAACACTAATGTCGGCTTAGACAGAGTTCTGTCAACTCCCTGTTCGGCCTGTAAAGAACTGTAAAGAAGTTGAATGCTCTCTGTCGAGCATGCTGTCCGTAATGCGCGTTTGCCCTCTGTGCAGTAGATCCCACTAGGTTGTGACACGAGGAGATGCACGATCGTCAAGATCTAACCAGCTTCACCTTAAAATATATTCAACAATTAACCCTATGAAACTGATGGACCCATATATGTGTCCAAGAAATGCAGCCGCTGTATTCAAGCCTGTGGAACTTCAGGCCTGTTTTAAATTCTAGTGGAGATTCCAAGGTTTCCA
Source organism: Gymnothorax javanicus (assembly GCA_029692085.1). NCBI lineage: Eukaryota > Metazoa > Chordata > Actinopteri > Anguilliformes > Muraenidae > Gymnothorax > Gymnothorax javanicus. The sequence goes on along the minus strand of CM056201.1, from coordinate 108,647,989 downwards.
ACAATTCAAAACATGCCCTGTTGAATTACAGGGAAATGTTTGAATATTTCTCTCAACGTTAGTGTGATGTAGCTTCAGTGAAGCACTGCAACCAGCAGATACAGAATATATATGCGGCATTGTCCTACAATATGAATAAAATGCCTTTTCTGACTTACTTTACCTCCTACTTGAGGGAAAACCCAGTGAAAAATTAGCGTTTCAGGGGTTAAACTATTGTGCTGGTAGGATCAGCTCTCAAGGTCAAAAACACACAGAACAAAAGGACCTTAAGGCTAAAAAGATAAACAGACTTTGCCGATGATAGCTGAAGGTCATGTTTAGCACAAAAAGCATAATTGTTCTGAAAGTAAACAGTAGAATATGCAGGGGAATTGAAGATTGAATGCTAAACCTTCATCTATATTTAAAGAACAATACAAGGCATGACAGCCGTTAGAATGAAAACCGGAGCTAATTTTATCAGAGAAAACAAGAAATGGCCGGTAAACACTTTCAAGTGGGTGTTTTCTTCTACAGGGAAGTAAAACCTTAAAAATTAGCGCGCAGATTGCGAAGACCAAAGACTCATCAAATGAATTTCCAATCTCAAATGTGTATCTGTTTTCCTCTCTATTGAAGACAGACGGCTTTATTTTTCCTTTTGTAAAATAATGTATGTTACACATTGCACAGTCTATCACTTCCTCCGACAGAAGCATTTTCCCCGTTCCTTCTGCCATCCGTCTTCACATTAACTGACGATCTTTTCTGATGCTTAAGTGGGCGTGCGAGGCCTGCACTTCACAGCAGTTTAATCACACAAAACGGTTTCATCTCCTGTGACGTTATAATGACAGTGTTATACAGAGAACAACTATAAAGTGTGAAAAATTAAACCTTGAGAAAGGCAGTCCAATAAGCCGCTGGTGTTAGCACCTTTCTTTATAAAACTGCGGCTAGAGAACAGCTGAAATCGGAGAGTGACGTATCACTCATAATTGAGATGGGATTTTTAATACTGTAGTCCATTGACTTCAGAAACCAAGTTAGAGTGTATAGCATCACTGAAAACTGCTTATATTAAAACTAAACAGCTTGAATATCATACAGCACATTTCAGTCTTCGTGAAGCGTATGGTCATTTACCTCACTCTTTATGGTTTATGTAGGACCAGCTTCCACTAGGTCAAGGTCAGAGCATATATTTTCATAATAGTCTGCCCTGTGTCACAGGCATGACCAACCCTGGTGCTAGGAGCATGCTCAAAACGTAGCCAATTAGCAGCTGTTGTTTACTTTCAAAAATGAGTTTTCCTTTCTGCATATATTTCCCAGAATGCACTCAATTAATCTCAACCTCTTAGGACAGGGCAACTGCATGATTAATATGCATCTTTTTTATGTATTATTGTGGGTAGGTCTATCATATACAGGGAGGGAAATGTCAAGCAGTTAATTTTGGCCTGTTTTAGAGGCAAAAGAAAGTTAAAAAGCACTGTAGTGGTTTGAAATGCGCTTAACCTTTAAAACAAATGATCATCTAAGCATACATCACAGCTAACTTCAGAATAGCCCAACATTTTAAAACGCACTGGGAAGATTGGTTTCGAGCAAGTAAGAGCATTTCATAATAGACCAAAGTTTAATTGATGTGCAAGAAGTGTACAAATGAGATAGTTGGTCATCATTGCAAATGAGGGACAAGACGGCCGAGTCAATAAACCAAACAAGGCCGTTAAATTAAAAGAAAGCCAAATTACCATTTCATGTCATTAAAGAACTACTGCATTAGGAAACCACCTTTGTCAGGCGGATTTAAATTCGACTTAGGGACGGGGTACGCCATGGGTGCACTCCTGGGTACCATACCGGTTTGTGACCCCTTAAAACCAAACATAATATGGCAAGGAGCCTGTAGTGCTCATTACAGAAGACTTGGGCCCTGTTATCAAACTGAGCGAGATGATGTTTGCACAGAATTACTGCCTCAATCCTCGGTGCTGACAGCGCATTAAAAGCAGTGAGAGAGAGAGAGAGAGAGAGAGAGAGAGAGAGAGACAGACTCTCTCTCCTCTAGCCCAGCCTACATTCGGCATTCACAGAGAGAGGATTGAAAACACGACGGAGGAAGAAGATAATGTTACCTTCCTTCTCAGTGCGGAAAACAAAGGTCCTCTGGGATGTCACCACTTCAAACTTGTTATCCCCCAAACCTCGAACCCTTGTCACTGCTGAGATGGGAACCAGTCCTTTGGAGTACATTTCCTGCAACGCAGAGAACGTGACACATTGGGAAGGAGAAGAAAACATAGCGCATACACACACAGACGCGCGCACACACACACACACACACACACGAGCACACAGCTGCACATGCACATTCATGGCACACACACACACACAAACACACACGAGCACACAGCTGCACACACACATTCATGGCACACAAACACACACACACACACGCACGCACACACACAAGCACACAGCTGCATACACACATTCATGGCACACACACACACACAAACACACATGCACACAAACACACACATAATGTGTCCTACACATGTAAACAACACACACCAGCCCCCACAAAGACAGCTGCCTGATATAAAGGCAGCGTTAGAGCAGGCCCAAGAGACTGGCCAGGGCACAAGATGCTCCACTTCATGAGAATATCCCCTTTAAACAGGACTGCTGCGCACAGAATAAGATGCACACGGGCAGGGCTGCCACACACGCCTGTGTGCCTGTCACAGCAGCTGCGCCGGCTTTAGACAAGACCGCATTTTCATCCGCATGAATTTCTGTCCCTTAAAAAAACCTCGCACGCCGCAATATTTCACAAATATGTGGACTTCGCTGAAAATACTACATTTTACAGTGGCGTACTTTATTTGAATTATACTGTAATCACGGGACATGCTTATAAACCACCTAACATACAGTTAATGATGACAGAGGCGCAACGAATAGTATTTGAGAAGCGTGAATAATGTAAATATTTGACCGTTCGCCCGCGTGTTGCGATATTTTCCCCTCGGCGCGCTCCCGGTATATGCTTAGCTGCCGGCTTCATTCGGTGCTGCGCAGCGAGGCTAACGGTTTTGGATTGGACTCGCACAGCTGGAAATGTGCTGGAGTAGGTCCCGCAGAAGCACCTTAATCTCAAGGCAGTCAGGGTACAGTATCAGCAGCCGTGTCTGCTTTCGCACCTGCGATAAACTCATTACCTGTCATGGTCCATAACCACTGAGAGAAACTCCACTGCACTGCAAGACTTGAATAAGTGCTTATGATTCATAGAAACTGTATATAAAAAGAACCTTCAAGTAAAGTAAAACTTTTCTTATTTATCCAGCAGCCATATACTAGTCACACTGCAAAAGAAGAAGGAAAGAAAATCAGTTTAAAATGTAAAATTAATCTGCTCAATTAATGCTGCTGTAATGTAAAAAGTTATATAAGTTGCATAAATCTATTATCTTAATAATACCATTTTGGGCATAAAAATGTACTTAATCCATACATATTACAGCTCTGCCAGAGAGAGTGACCTGAATCCCATGATTTCCCATGAAAGAGAGTGAGAAATCCGCGGCTCGTTGGGACGAAGTATCCACGAGAGAAGGAGTGTGACATTCTTTGGCTCTTAATTAAGACAACGACCTTGACCCTATTCGGCCGGTGCTTTTACAACAGCTTTTGGACCAAAGCTTACTGGAGAACAGCCTGAAAGAGAGAGATATGAGAGAGAGAGGGGGTAGAGAGAGAGAGAGGGGGGGAAACAGGAGGGTCATAGAGATAAAGGAAGGAGAGAAATGGGATGAAGGGATGGAGGGGGCTGAAAAAAGACAAGACTAAAGGGTCAGAGGCAGCGCTATCCTCCCAAATTAAGGCTGGATGTTAACAATCGCAGAAACAGCTAACCCTAATTACTGAAGCAGAGCATGTACCGTGTGCCCGGGGAATTCGCAATCTCACCAATTTAGTGCTGCAGCGCCGCACTGATAGGGCTGTGAACTTTCGTGCATTTTAATAAGCTGCTCTAAATTCGGGCGGGCTGGGGGAGGTGGGGGGGGGAAAGGGGGTGTGGTGCGGATGGCTCTATCAGATGCTAAGCGCCGATAATTATGGATTATCTGGGTTATGTTTAATTAATTGTTTTTCATTTATATTTTTGGTAACAAAGGACTTCTTAATCAGAAACGCAGCTGTAAATACAATATGGTCTAGAGATGCGCAGCGGAGCCATTAAGATCCGATAACCGCCGGGCTTCACCTCGCCGCCCTGCTGAATGCGTAAGCGGGAGCGGGCCGTACCGTGCGCGCCGTCACTGAGATAAGCTAAGAGGCTAATTGCGAGGATGTGCCGCCCTCCGTATCTCTGTGCCGAGATTATGGGCACGCCGGAGGCTAAGTGTGTCTCGCTTCATCTCCTCTCTTCCTCAATCACTCTCCCTTTTATGTCTGAAAGAACTGATGTATAGACGTGACAATGGGAAGCTGTAAGTCTGTGTTCACTGGCGAGGGCCACTTTGTCTCCCAAACTCTCCCTCCCTCTCGCTCTCTCTCCCCTTCTCCACCGTATCACTTTTTCTCTCTCTCTCTCTCTCTCTCTCCATTACTTCGTTTGAGGATTCAAACTGGGGTGCAGTTATATCATGGCGCAAGCATTTTGGGGTATGAAAATTTAAGACCCCGTGCGTGTTTACACCTCTTTGTGTATAAATATATTCATATACTTGAGGAGGAAGTTCTCACGACGAAGCTGCAAGTCTTCAATAATAGAGATTATACCGAGGAAGAAGGGAAATAAAACTGCTCTTTTGTGCTCCAGCTACCGCAGTCCAGTCAACAGCGGTGAACGGTGGAGGAATAGCGACACCCTCTGGCCACGAGTGGAATTGCAATATTTTTTTTTTGCGAGACGAGCCGATAATATCAGTGACATCAATAAGAAAGATGCCGTTCAAATATGAAAGCAACATTACTGACTTCCGTAATAACACATCTCTCTTTTGTTCTGTAGCGCCAGCCGTTCTTCGAAGATGCAGATCGACATCCATTAAGGCACACAGGCACCATTTAACAAGCCTCAGAAAAGCAGGAGTACTGACGTCAGACCAGTTTCCGCAGCCCATCTGCTGAAATCACCCACTATGAGTGAAAAAAAAAGCAATCCCACGTCAGCCGTCTTCCTTTGGGAATGTATGAAGAGGGACCCGATAGTCCAAAGGTTCTCCCTCCAAAACAACCGGAACTACAAAAAAAGGCCTTTGAAAGGTCCTTCCAATAACATAAACAGTCGCACAGTCATATTCTCCTTTTCCATCAGGGCTGGCTGAAGCGATTGCCATCAGAAAGTAAGGGCTTACACAGACAGAAAAGAGTGGCATGAAATAGCTTTGGGGCATCTCAAAGCCTCATAGGATACTGAGAGTTCCCGACGTTCTGCCGTGGTAAAGCTAGGCTTTGCCTCCTATTACACCCGAGGCCCTGCTGACCCCATCGGCCAGCACAAACCCTCCTGTACAGAGGAACTGAAGAGACAGTGATGAAATCAGAGCCAATCTATGCAGGCCCTGCCCCAGCTCTGAAGGTGACTCGAACACGCCCAGATCTGCACATGATGTCAGCGGTTTCAGTGTCAGACAGAAATGAGCAATGACTTTGTTTGTGACTGATTAGAAAGGTCTTTAGGAGATAAAAATGAAGATTCTGGCACCCATTAAACAGAGCTGTAAATTACATTAAAGGTGAAAGGGGTAAACAAAATATGTGAAATTTTGTGTGAAAAAGAGCTCATCTGACAATGTAAACAGTAGTTGAGGTGAAGATACATTAAATTATAAAGTGCAAAAGCTAATTTTGCATTAAGATACATGTTCATATTCTGAATTCATACGGGGGGGTGGACAAAATATTCATGACATTAACCCCTTAAACTCTAACTTCTCACTTAAGTTTTGCCTTAAGCTGCTTTCACACCGGACGTGGAATGAATTTTTCGCACGACAGATTACATTCAAAGTCAATGCAAAGACGCGAATACACGCGACTTCATGTATTATTTATTAACAAATGCTGGTGACGAACTAACTGACAAACTAACAAACAAACGTCAGTGAAAACATCACTTCCTAGTGGAAGTACAACCAGTCTCAAGAAGAGCAGTGAGTCATGAGTTTCTCATTTATCAGTGGTGTTGTCATTCATGAATGATTTGTTCTAATCGTTTGGTGAATGTCAGGAACTGACTCACCTCAACATAAAGACTGATCTGTTCATTCAGCTATCTGTGAATAAAATCCGCAACCTCCCAAGAGTTAAAAATTCCATGCCTCCTCACATTTCGCCAAATCATTTAGTCACACTGAGTCCTAAAAAACGTTGTGAATCCATTTGCTCATGATAAACGTTTAGAGAAATTAATTCATAAAAAATGACCAGTAGAACTAGCTGCTGTTTAATAGTGAAAATAAGAGCATTTCCACACGCACAATGCGAAGAGAAGTCAAGAGATTGGGACTAAACAGCTATGTAGCCTTAAGAAAACCACTTATCAGAGAGGCTAATCAGATATGAAGGCTGCAATTTTCTAGGGAGCATAATGATTGAACTCTGGAGAAATTTAAAAAAGGTCATGTGGTCTGTTGAGTCCGGATCTACCCTGTTCCAGAGTGATGGGCACATCAGGCTAAGAAAAACAACTCAGCTAGCAAATAATTTTTTGTGAACTGACAGAGAAGAACTGAATCCTACTGATGAATGATAATTACCACCACTATTTTTTTATTTATGGCAGTGTTTTTGATTATATAACTACCCTGTCAATTTGTGGAAAACAATTTCTATTTCAGAGGTTTTAAATAACGTATCTATTTTAGAAGCTGACTACTACAGGCCAATCTCATTGCTGCGATACATTTGTAAATCTGACTGGGAGCAGGCCAGTGCGTGTGTCCTTAGAAGAGTCTATGATTTGAATGGTATTGCACATGATGAAACAGGTTGCTTTTTGTCGTTGGCTGCTGTCGCTCACTGCTGCTGTTGCTGCCTGTTATCGATGATGCAGATGTTGAGGGTGTGTAGCACTCAGAGTTGGGTTCAATTACTTTTTTCAATTACAATTACTTTCTGGACAGAATGTTTAATTACAATTACAATTACTTTTCAATAAAAAGTTAAATTACAATTAAATTACAATTACAAAAGTAATTGATTACAATTACTGTAATTGTAATTGAAAAAGGTAATTGAACCCAACCCTGGTACCACTGCAGTTGCTAATAATCGTGGAACTAAAGAAAATCAGCATACAGCTGCATTGACATACATTATAAGGGGGGCTGGGGTCTGATGAACCCTGGGGACCGATGAGCTGTATCACATATTTGAAATGAATAGATGTCAGCTGCTTAAAATAGGCCGATTGGTCATATGGCTCATTTGTCCCCATGGCTCAACTGACCCCAGTCATCCCTATTTTTCTGCCTCCCCTATATGGTTCTCCAAGCAGGTGACAGTTACAGCACATCAAATGTCACCACAGGAATAAGTTCAGCCTGCTGCCAATATTGAACGAAAATCCGTCGTTGAAGACATTGAGCGACAATCGATAGCATCTGATCAAATATGCTCGGCGGCACTTTGACCTAATGAGCGAAGCGCTCGACGTCTCAGGGTCTCATTTCTCTGAAGAGAGAGCAGCTCTGCGCCAGCGAATGCCGGCTCCCATTAGCTTTCCTGACATGTGCCCTCTATTTGCTTTTTCCTTCAGAGGTGTAAAGCGCTCGACGTAATGACATGCTACAGAGCAGTCTGAATTCCTCCATTATTGATGAGTGATGAGTGTCGCCGGAGAGGATTGTAGCCGGCGAGCCTTTGTACTGGCAGAATGTTCCGGAAAGTTTGCTGTTTAAACAGAGCAGAGGCTGCGCTGGGGACTACAATGAGGATTCTGCCGCATCCATTCGCAGTCAAGGGGGCTTAGAGCGCATTTATGCATCGCTTATAATACCAGCGCAGTGTAAATCATCGAGAGCCCACATCCCTTACATCCGTCACAATGCCAATGTACATGTAATACACACTGCACAGACTACCTGTGGTGCAGTACATGGAAACTACACTGGGATACAGGCGTGCTATTGTACTGCTAGGCACTCAAATGTCTAAAATCTGATGATGCACATTCAAAACTGGTTTGATTTGTGCCACATTTTTCATTCTGCAACTGTAGCATGAAAGCTCATTTGAACCCTCCTAGCATCACGCTGCAAACACAAACAATGGCGTACAATCCTTGTGTGTGAGAGCATGGAGAAATGCTACTTATCATAATCTATAACAAGCTTTTAATGCTCAGATCTGCTACCACCAGATGGCTGATGTCTGGCCTGGAAACAAAATGTGGTGGAGGGACAGACAGATGGACAAGAGGAAGGACAAATGTAAGAAAAAGCACATCTACACTATTAAATGTATCCACATATGACATTTTTTTTGAGAAATATTGGACGGTTTAAGTGTTCTGACTTGTAAAAGAACAGAATGGCTGATATTTGGCCTGGAAACAAAACACAGTGGAGACAGACAGACAGACAGGAGGACAGACAGAAGCATGAAAAGGCACATCTCCACCAGAAGACGCAGCCATCTCTTAAATTCTGTTCAGAAATACTGAACAGTTTAGAAGTTCTGACCCTAAGAAGAAGCGTGACAGATGGACGAACGGACGGACTGACCCGCGGTAGGACAACACTCATTCCTATATCCCCATCCACTTCATGCTGGGGGATAATAACCAAAGCAGGTGTTTTTGCACTGTGTGTGAGTGTATGTGCATCTATAGCACACTACTGTATTCCCTCACTGTCCCTCTCCCTCCTCTCACAACACTTCCTGTCACTCTTTTCCATCGAGCGGCAAACACTAAACTCCCATTCAACCTCAATCAAGGTGTCACACCGGGACAGAGCCTCCCAATAAATAAAAACTGAATTTCGAGAGGAGACGGACGAGGGGACTATAATTAGCCTTTGATTAATGAGGGGGTGTTGAAGGAGAGCGCGTCATCGATTATGATGCTGCTCAATGCCCCAGCGGGGATTCGGCAGGACTGCGGAACTAAGGTCATCTCACTTCAGTCGAAAAAGAGGTGTTTTTGAGTGATAAAGGTGTACTAGATTTGAGTCACACACTCCCAGTGTACGTCATGCAGTCATTTCGGGAGAAGTAATCAGAAGTAATGTACCAGGCAAGTTCAGAGGTCGTGCCGAATCGCCCCAGCCCAACGACTTTCATTCACTCAACATGTCGTATAGACGCTAAAAGATTCTCCCTGTAAGATTGGATGCATATATGCTGCATTTGTTGTGGCCTTATATAACATCTCCAGGAGGGGATCTGATGGCCCACTAGGAGCCGTTCCTTTAAAATTTCAGCAGTGGCAGATAAACGACAGTATCTTCAGCAGCGGCTCATATTCGCGGCATTAAAATGGGACACTGCTGCCTCTCTAAAGCCTCCTGGGTAATGAAACGGGGGGCCTAGCTACGCTCGGGGTGATGCGGAAAACGCGGATAATCTCCGAGCCGCGCCGTCTCTCTTATCCCTCTCCAAATCGCAAATGATCCTCAGATCTTAACCCTGTGCAGGAAAATGGCGCTTCTCTGGTGCGCTTGCGTCCGCGGCCTTTAAACCGGCGTGTGAAATGAGCAAACAGAAGATGACAGGTCTCCCGCGGTCGCAGCACAGCATGTGTCGGGTTGCTGCGGCGATGTAATGGACACCAGGGAGTGTTATTAAGCTCTTAAATCCCGTGCAATGCTTTTGACTGGCATCAGTCGTTAAAGAAATTCGCCACACAGACTCTGCAGTTGCAGGTTGGAGTTTAGGTCGGTTCATTTGACGACTAAGCTCACGGGACCAAAACTAGTGGACCTTGCCAGCCCACCAATACCGAGGGCTCAATGGGATTGGGCCAGCCAGGTTTCTGATTGTACCCCATTACACTGAATACCAAACCAGAACCAAAGACCATTCATCGACAAATTCCCGGCGACAATCAATGAGATAGAACGAGATCTCCAACTACTGCTCAACAAGAGTCCGCAACAATAGTAACTAACCTGAGCGAAACCCAACTCCACCAACTACTCCTGGCTCAAATGAAAAGCATGATATCCACCCAATCAGGACTATCACTTGCTTTTGATTAGTCTAGTGGGTAAAATAGATTAATCGTTTTTAGTGTACTTAAAGTCAGTGCCTTGGCCCTTGGGTTTCAGAAATAGCCTTGATAGGCAGTGCTGTCTCATTCCAATCTGAGAGATATACACTGGAAAAAAAAGTTTCTAGAAAAGAAAAACCCTACATGAATCAGGGAGCGCTGCCAGCCATTTAGTATCCACCATGGACAAGTGTAGCAGAAATTATCTGGCCCTGTGAGTCGTGCTCTCACACGAGGAGTAACAGCTCAGCATAATTTCACCCTTCATGGCTGTAAGGAGGAGAGCAGTGAGGAGAGAGAGCTGTAAGGAGAGCAGTGAGGAGAGAGGGCTGTAAGGAGAGCAGTGAGGAGAGAGGGCTGTAAGGAGGAGAGCAGTGAGGAGAGAGGGCTGTAAGGAGGAGAGCAGTGAGGAGAGAGGGCTGTAGGGAGGAGAGCAGTGAGGAGAGAGGGCTGTAAGGAGGAGAGCAGTGAGGAGAGAGGGCTGTAGGAGGAGAGCAGTGAGGAGAGAGGGCTGTAAGGAGGAGAGCAGTGAGGAGGAGAGGGCTGTAAGGAGGAGAGCAGTGAGGAGAGAGGGCTGTAAGGAGGAGAGAGGAGGAGGCTGTAGGGGCTTTAAGGAGAGCAGTGAGGAGAGAGGGCTGTAAAAAGTAGAGCAGCGAGGACAGAGGGCTGTAAGGAGGAGAGCAGCGAGGAGAGAGGGCAGAAAGGAGGAGAGCTGTGAGGAGAGAGGGCTGTAAGGAGGAGAACAGTGAGGAGAGAGGGCTGTAAGGAGGAGACCAGTGAGGAGAGAGGGCTGTAAGGAGGAGAGGAGTGAGGAGAGAGGGATGTAAGGAGAGCAGTGAGGAGAGAGGGCTGTAAGGAGGACAGGAGTGAGAAGAGAGGGCTGTAAGGAGGAGAGCAGTGAGACGAGAGGGCTGTAAGGAGGAGAGCAGTGAGGAGAGAGGGCTGTAAGGAGGAGAGCAGTGAGGAGAGAGGGCTGTAAGGAGGAGAGCAGTGAGGAGAGAGGGCTGTAAGGAGGAGAGCAGTGAGGAGAGAGGGCTGTAAGGAGGAGAGCAGCGAGGAGAGAGGGCAGAAAGGAGGAGAGCTGTGAGGAGAGAGGGCTGTAAGGAGGAGAGCAGCGAGGAGAGAGGGCTGTAAGGAGAGCAGTGAGGAGAGAGGGCTGTAAGGAAGAGAGGAGTGAGGAGAGAGGGCTGGAAGGAAGAGAGGAGTGAGGAGAGAGGGATGTCGGGAGGAGAGCAGTGAGGAGAGAGAGCTGTAAGGAGGAGAGGAGTGAGGAGAGAGGGATGTCGGGAGGAGAGCAGTGAGGAGAGAGGGGTGTGAGGAGGAGAGCAGTGAGGAGAGAGAGCTGTAAGGAGAGCAGTGAGGAGAGAGGGCTCTAAGGAAGAGAGGAGTGAGGAGAGAGGGCTGTAAGGAGAGCAGTGAAGAGAGAGGGCTGTAAGGAGAGCAGTGAGGAGAGAGGGGTGTGAGGAGGAGAGCAGTGAGGAGAGAGAGCTGTAAGGAGAACAGTGAAGAGAGAGGGCTGTAAGGAGGAGAGCAGTGAGGAGAGAGGGCTGTAAGGAGGAGAGCAGTGAGGAGAGAGGGCTGTAAGGAGAGCAGTGAAGAGAGAGGGCTGTAAGGAGAGCAGTGAGGAGAGAGGGCTGTAAGGAGGAGAGGAGTGAGGAGAGAGGGCTGTAAGGAGGAGAGCAGTGAGGAGGGAGGGCTGTAAGGAGGAGAGCAGTGAGGAGAGAGGGCTGTAAGGAGGAGAGGAGTGAGGAGAGAGGGATGTCGGGAGGAGAGCAGTGAGGAGAGAGAGCTGTAAGGAGGAGAGGAGTGAGGAGAGAGGGATGTCGGGAGGAGAGCAGTGAGGAGAGAGGGATGTAAGGAGGAGAGCAGTGAGGAGAGAGGGCTGTAGGGAGGAGAGCAGTGAGGAGAGAGGGCTGTAAGGAAGAGAGGAGTGAGGAGAGAGGGCCGTAAGGAGGAGAGCAGTGAGGAGAGAGAGCTGTAAGGAGGAGAGGAGTGAGGATAGAGGGCTGTAAGGAGGAGAGCAGTGAGGAGGGAGAGCTGTAAGGAGAGCAGTGAGGAGAGAGAGCTGTAAGGAGGAGAGCAGTGAGGAGTGAGGGCTGTAAGGAGGAGAGCAGTGAGGAGAGAGGGCTGTAAGGAGGAGAGCAGTGAAGAGAGAGAGCTGTAAGGAGGAGAGCAGTGAGGAGAGAGGGCTGTAAGGTGGACAGCAGTGAGGACAGAGAGCTGTAAGGAGGAGAACAGTGAGGACAGAGGGCTGTAAGGAAGAGAGGAGTGAGGAGAGAGGGCCGTAAGGAGGAGAGCAGTGAGGAGAGAGAGCTGTAAGGAGGAGAGGGAGGAGGATGGGGGCTGTAGGGAGGAGAGCAGTGAGGAGGGAGGGCTGTAAGGAGAGCAGTGAGGAGAGAGGGCTGTAAGGAGGAGAGCAGTGAGGAGAGAGGGCTGTAAGGAGGAGAGCAGTGAGGAGAGAGAGCTGTAAGGAGGAGAGCAGTGAGGAGTGAGGGCTGTAAGGAGGAGAGCAGTGAGGAGAGAGGGCTGTAAGGAGGAGAGCAGTGAGGAGAGAGAGCTGTAAGGAGGAGAGCAGTGAGGAGAGAGGGCTGTGAGGAGGAGAGCAGTGAGGAGAGAGAGCTGTAAGGAGGAGAGCAGTGAGGAGAGAGGGCTGTAAGGAGGAGAGCAGTGAGGCGAGAGGGTTGTAAGGAGGAGAGCACTGAGGAGAGAGGGCTGATGTGCTGGGAGAGCAGGAAAGAGGCGGAGTCACTGCAGCCTTGTAAAACCAGGGCCGGGGAAGGGCTGGACCGGCCCGAGTAGCATTACCCAATCAGTGCTGAACAATGCCACAGCGCCACAGCGCCCGCCATTCCTACCACAGGTTTATATAATTCAGCAGGGACAGACGCTTTGCGTTCCTGTACCCTAAACTGAGCACATGTGAACCAGAAATGTTGCTTAAAGTGGTCTGGTACTGAGCAGGAAAGGGTGCATGCATGTGTGCGTGTGTGTGTGGTCCATGTTTACCAACCCTTATAGGGATAAAATGTCCCCATAAGACATAGAATTCCAGATTTCTTTAACCTTGTGGGGACATTTTCAGGTTAGGGGTTAAGGTTAGGCTTGGGATAAGGTTAGGGGTTAAGGTCAGAGTTAGTATTAGGGTTAGGGTTAGGTATGTACTGTTGAGGGTTGAGGTCAGGGAAAGGGGTTAGGGAATGAATGCAAGTCTATGGAATGTCCCCACAAGACATGAAAACCCAACATGTGTGTGTGTGTGTGTGTGTGTGTGTGTTTGTGTGAGAGAGAGTGGGTGTGCGTAGGTATGTATGCATGCATGCAAATGAGAGAGAAAGAAAGTAGGTGTGTATGAAAGTGTGTAAAGCTATTGCAGAAAAAGGGTGTGTGTACGTGCGCGTGTGCATGAATGCGTGTAAATGTGTATTCGTGTAGGAAAAAGCTGGTGTCAGTGCACGTGTGCGGGAGAGAGTGTGTGCACATGCGTGTGCACTGTCCACCACTCACCTTATCGTTATTGTAATAGGACAGACTGTCTCCGTCAAATTTGACCCATCTCTTCTGATAGACACGGTTTCTGTAAAGGAGGGATTTATTCACTATTAAAGTCGGCATTATATGATTACTGCATCAGAGAAAGAGGTTTTTAATTAAACGAACAATGGCATTTCCTTCCAACTATACTTATAAATGCAATATGCGACAACACTTCACAATCTGACTGACCACTACCTGTTTCAAACTGAGTAGACACTTATTATTTGACATTTTGACATTATAGATCAAGGAAACACCACATCAAAAAACAGAACAAAAATATAAAAGAGGGTAGGACAAAAAAATTTTTAAAAACCAAGCATTATTTCACCAAGCCAAAAAAAAGGAAGAAAAAAAAACTCAATCACTTATATGCACACTTGTGTTAATGTTTGCTGATTCATGCACTCATGCACGTACGAGCGTGCATGTGAAAGTTTGTTTCATTAATAGCTTTTCTACCGACAGGAACACAAGAACAGCTCCTCTCACACAGGAAGGTACAGTCTTAAGCACACACAACACTCAGCTCTGAGGTGTGAGAAACGTACATGTACACACACACACACACACACACACACACACATTTGTTTTTGTATCCCCGTAGGGACTAAAAAATCATTTTTGCTCCAAAATCCCATTAGCATCCCCCTAGACCTAACTCTAATCTTAAAGCTAACCCTAATCCTAACCCACACACCCCCCAAAACAGCCAAACCTTTAACCTTAATTTATGGTCTTGCCTTAATCTAGAGCCTAATTTTAATAGCTAACCTTAAAACTAGACCTAAAACAAACCATAATTCCAATAGCAACCCTAGACCTAAACCTAGCCCTAAACCCTGAATTAAGCTTTGTACCCATGGGGACACGGAAAAGGTCCCCACGCAGCGTGGTTTCTCAGACTTTACTATCTTTGTGAGGCATTTTGGTCCCCAGCACGATATAAAAACAAAAGCAGACACACACACACACACACACACACACACACACACACACAGATTGCCTCCTCATCGCACGTAGACTACTTAAGGTAAGTCACTCCAGAGGATGTGATTAATAACCACAGCACTGCCTTTCGGTTTTGCCCAATACCAACACGAGTGCCCAGCAGCTCATTTAAGTTGCGTGGTTGCAGGTGTTGGCTGGTGGTTTCGGTCTTTAGTGAGTCCGGTCGGCTCTTACCCATGCGGGGACAGTTTATCCAGCCAGCCCTCCATCAGGACGGCCTTGGAGGAGTCATAGAAGCAGGCGTAAGGAGAGATGGACTGGGGGTCGTCCACAGCCGGCTGGGTGCTCTGTGCCAGGGAGTAGGGATCCTGGAAAGACTCTGGTCTGGATCCCGGTACCACAGAGGCAGCCTCTTTCGCCCGTTCATCCCTCAGGCTCTTCAGAGAGCTGTTGCACTCCTCCACCGTGGAGTACTCGTCCTCCGGGAGTTCCTTCACTCCGAGACTTTGGACCCCTCTCTCAACTGTCATCTCATTCCCCAGACCCCTCGTCTTGTGCTTCTTCCTGTTGGGGGGGTGTTTGGTTCACTGTCATCGTCTCAACCGGCGTGAGATTAAAGTCTCGCATTTTCCCTCCCGTCACTCAGGGTAACATTTAACAATAGCAGGGAGCCGGAACTGAATAGGCTTTGACAGAATGTCACGACTCGAAGAGGCTATGACATCACGTCATGATGAGTAAGAGGTTTTGACATATTGTCACGACGTGAATGGAGCTCCGACATGTTGCATTGACATGAGAGGTCTTGCCCTGAATGCATTTCACAATGATTTTTAGCAAACTCTCGTGACGCCTTTGAAATTGCAGCATTTAGCATTGGGTATATTCTGCCTTCGAAGATCAGATACGTACTGGTTAGAAAACAGAGGCCCTCGCGCAAGGATTCATCAACAAGACCTACATATTTTCTGGCTGAGAAAAGCACCTGACCAGCAATTACAGAAGTATTTGTAATTTGGTCCAGGTTATCAGTTTCCTGTTTACAGGCTTTGGCCTGTAAGAGTCCATTATTGCTGATTTTACCAGTAAACACAATGAAGGGCAAAAAATATTGAAAAGCTGGAAAACAAGAAAAGCAGCCAGGTAAATGGACCAAAGTTTACATTTAAAAAAACTATTTGCCCTTTATATGTACGAACTACGTTCACTGATCACTAAAGTTTAAGACTTGCAATGTGTGAACAATGTTTACTGATGACAAAAACTTCAGACAAGTCAGCCAGTAGGAATGACGTTGTGTCCTTTTCATTAACTACAACTCCAAATAAAAAAAAAAAAATGTCAACAAAACATGCACTTTACCGTAATTTCCTGTGCTTTATCTTCTCAGATATTTTATTCTTGAGCATCACTTTCGTACCAAAATCCTGAAACAGAGAGAAAGAGCCATTGTTTCACTACACGTGCAAGAGTGGATTCAGCTGGTTACTATAGGAATGCATTAATCATTTGCCTGATCTCAAGGTTTGTGTACAAATTACCAGTTTTTTTTTTATTTTTTTTATTTATTATCAATATTTTTTTTCAAATTAAATGGAGATTTTACATGGTTTCTTATACTCAAATGTCTCTAACGACATTCAGAGTCTATAAAGTGCAATTCTCCATATATTTAATAAATAATGAAAGTATTTCACACAAACGCTGCCTTAACTGTAAGTTACAACTGTACAATTTCGTTGTGGTACAGTGCATTAGCTGTAATAACATACAGTAGCACTTCACAAAAAATATCAAGATCTGTAAGTATTAGTTCATTAGACATCTTTGTTTAGGTCATTTTGACATGGATTACTACGTCAATCATAAACAAGCAAACAAGACTGGACAAAGATATTTCGTGCCAGCCTGAGGTGTGTTCCAATTCAGCATGCTTGGCAGATCTTGCGCTATGCTAATTTCAAACGCTATAATTCCGCGCACTGGTTATGATTTATGAAGACATGGCTTAAGGGTAAAGAAAAAAACTACCATTTGATCCAGAGCTTCGAATTAGCTGATGCAACAACTCGCATTCAGACACAGTCAGAGCCAAGATGGATCCCTGAGGGTATGTGCAGTGTAGACTGGGGCGGGGCTTCCTCTATCCCTGGCACTGCATTTCACTGAAAACACAGCTCAAGATTTGCTGGAGCACTAAGCGGGGCACAGACATTGTCAGAGCCAAAATGGGTCCCTGGGGTACGTGCACTGCAGGCTGCTGCAGGTCCTGCTTTATTCCTGGCACTGCATCTCACCGACCACAAAGCTGAGAATTTTCTGGTGCTCTCAGAAGTAAACAGACATGGTCAGGGTCAGATGGGGTTCTCGAGGGTACGTTTCATTCAATATCCCTAGACTACATTTGAAAAAAAGAAATCCCCTTTGCTTTTTCCTCTGAAATTCACACAGGTATGAGAAATTGAAATGGAATGCTAACGAACAGAGGCAGTTATTATTGTCCTCATCGGCTCCACCGGTGGAGAAAAGCACACCGCACGTTAGAACCTGTCAGGCACATAGTGGCTCATTACATAACATCGTGAGCAAACAGCCGTCCCTCCCCATCAACACTTTAGGGCACCATATTGATTCACAACTTTACAGCACCAGACCAATGTTATCAACCTATGTGTGCGTGTGTGTGTGCGTGAGCATACATGCTAATCTATATGAAGACCACAAAGGAAAAATGATCAGAGTCCTTTGTATATTTGATATATTACATATTATTATAATATTTTACATATTTTACATTTTTTGCATATTTTTTCAGTGCTTTGTTTCTGAGATTGTTTTGAATTTTTAATTCATCATTTCTCCACAATGTGAAAATGTGACTCTGATCATTTTTCCATTGTGGTCTTCACATGTATGAGGGCTAAAAAAATGCCTGTGGTGACTTATTGACCCCAAGAGTGCAATAAAGTCTGAAAATGACCACAGTGGGGACATCGTTTTGGGCTTCAATGAGGAGAATGCTTCTGGGGTTAAGGGCCACCATTGAGATGATGGTCAGGAGGTCAAGTATTAACCCATTAATGACCACAGTCCCACTTTTGGGACGTGGCACATTTCAACCTCTGTAACCCAAGTGAATGCATTACTGTGACTAATAATAATAATAATAATGGCCAACAATTGTTTTTCAACAGAATTTAAACATTATGCATTCATTGTACACCGTATCCACTGATAAAACGTAACTTTGATGTAACTTTTTTTTACTTTCACAGTGATGCTAATGTGCTCTCTCAGCCAGCAGCCATACCACTACTCTATCTGCTCCAGCTGCGTGGCTGAAGCTAAGCAGGTGTGGGCTTGGGCAGTACTTGGATGGGAGACCATCTGGGAAAACCAAGTTGCTGCTGGAAGAGGTGTTGGTGGCCAGTAGGTTGTGATCTTCCCTCTGGTGGAATAATCCCCAATGCCCCAGTGCAGTGATGGGGACACTGTACTGAAGAAGACGCCGTCTTTCGGATGAGACGTTAAACCAAGGTCCTGACCCAGTGTGGTCATTAAACATCCTATGACACTCATCGATAAGAGTAGGGAGTTCCCTGGCTCTTGGCTAAATTCCCAACCTGGCTCTTTCAACCTGCCACCTAATCATCCCCTGATCTACTTCAACCATGAAAAAGAGATTTCGATCTTGACGGGACTTCCCTGGTTAAATAAAGGATACATAAAATAAATGGTCAGAGAAATACTTCCATATCCTGTTGCTCTGATTTTCTTAGGATTGCATATACATTACACTAATTCAAGCTGGTACATTTAAACTGATATTCCTCAGCATAACTAGCTATGCCCAGCCCTCGCGACTGCCTAAAATGGCGGCACTGTGTTGCAAAATGTACAACACACTACACATTCAAAGCAGGACGGATGCCCTCAGCAAATTCCCATATTATCCAATATTGCTGTAATATAAAATGAGGAGGACATCAGGGAAACGATATTTGTCTAGCATTGTTTTTAAGCAACAGGCTTGAAAACGGTCAGTTTCACAAATGATGACGGTTGCTATGAACGAAATTCGTAACACCCACGGCAAGTCTACTGGCACTTTTTCCTAAGAGAGCAGCACTCTGGGAACTGTTTTTATACAGTAATATAACCTTAAATAAATGACAATTTTCTGTGCGCACATTTCACCTGAGGTCATTTCCGTTTCACTTCATTCAGCTCAGGACATGACATTCAACTGATTCACTGAAACAAATTGAAAGGACATGACACTTTTATCAGCTCTTTGTCAAAAATGAGCCCTTCGCGCATTGAAGAGTTGATATTTTTCATTTTCTTTTTTTCTGACGGCAGTATTCTTGAACTGCAGCTTTCAAAAAGGCTTTCTGCGTCTGAGGATAGAGATGACCTTCTCTTTACCCCCAAGAAGGACTTCCTGTTTGCTGTTTGGTTTGCATACAGAAATCGAGAGTGCAGAGAGAGAAGCGAAAAGTATTCGCAGGACGTGAATAGTTTCATGACTAATTTTCTGATGACTTGTATCACTGACTGTTCTCATTCATCCTCTGATTAAACCTGCATTCTACCAGAATATGCTACTTCTATTGTGACATAACTGCGAAAACTAATAAAATCAATTGTTACAAAAATGGTAAAGAATAAAGATTAAATGAAAATTAACATGTAATAATGAATAAAAACTATTAAGTTAAAAACCAAACGCCAATCTTGTTTTTATCTCTTTTTCTTTTTTTAAGCAAACATTCACACTCACCAGCATGTTCTCTGGGTTGTTATACAGAAATGTTTCTCCATAAGGACAGATGGGAGACAGTGTTCTTACCAGTGGGCCTGTGATGGAAAAAAGATGGTGTTATTCTAAAAATAATTCCACTTGTCATGTTTCCATGAAAAACCGCAAGTACATTACAATAAAAGCATGTTCATTACTATTCTGGCAAGTCTTTTGCCACACACACACGCGCATACACACACACACACACACACACACACTCTCTTTCACACACCAGAACAGAACCTCAAGCACTCATCTAGCAATGCTCTACACTCTTATGAGACTTTTTTCCACGTCCACCGAGTAACAAAGACCTTGTAAGAGTGGACTGAAAGACGATCACTTTCACCAAGGACACTCCTGGAGAGCGTCCACTGGGACTTAATCACAAAAGCAAGGCCACCCGACGTTCCAGACACCATTAGTTTTGAAACCCATGGTGACCCGGCGTAGTCGTTTGCTGTCATGCTGAAAAATGAGATCTCATCTCTCAGGAACCGGGGTGAAGACCGCCCAGTTCCGCCCGGCCATCGCTCTCCAGTGCTGCAGATTGGCACTCACAGCCAGACCAGCCTTCCAACAAACTCACACTGTCTTTAAAAACTGTGACAGAAACCGGTTTAATCATCTGAGCTCCTAGCTTCTGTGTTCTCTCAGTGCTAAATGGGAGTTCTGAGTTGAGACCGTGCATTAAGTCATATTTATCAGATGCTGAAATCCAGAGCAACTCACAGTAATAGAACAAGGTGCACTGAGTTGATTAATATCTAAATAGTTACAGATCTGGAAAACGATGCATCCCAATCTGCAACAGTATTGCACTATTAAAAGCACAAGTGCAAACAAAGAGTTTTTTTCCAAAACCCCATATATCCATTTTACTCATTTTGAGTAAATTAGCTTTTTCTATGTTGGCGCCAACTGCATTTTATAGAAAAACACAAACATTGACCATGACAAAATACACCTTATAGTATGAATTTTTAAAAATGGATTTTTGCACCATTTGTAAGAAGCATAGGGCTATCGCTTTATGGTATTATCTCAATTTTTGTAATTTTGGCGCTTATTGTGTTTTGGAAACAAAATCTTCGAATGAACATTGCTATATATGTAAAGAATAAAAACTGTAAAATTTAAAAAAAAACATCTAAACAATAAATGTCAAAATCAGCTGAATGGAAAGAGTAAAAACACCTCACTCTCTGTTAGTCACTTTTAGGTGCGACAACAAGCAGAAGTGAAATACTTCTAAAGGATAAAAATATGAAGAGTTGGAATGCAAAACCCACAAAGTCCACTCAACCTCTTCTGTTTTAAATTGAGGTTTTTTTTTACTCAGCATAATATTCTGAGTAAAAAAAAAACTAAATATGAAAACAAAAGAAGTTGAGTGGACTTTGTGGGTTTTGCATTCCAACTCTTCATATAAAGTCAGCACAATTTTGAGCCGTTTTTTACCCCTCGGCCGACTTCGGCCGGAGGGGTATTGTCGTCACCTGTGTGTCTGTCTGTTGTCCGTCGTCTGTCGTCTGTCGTCCGTCCATGATTTTGTCCGGGCCAGTACTCAGCAACTAATGATCGCAGCTTCACCAAATTTGATATGGTAACTCACTATGACCCATTGATGTGCAACGTCAGGTTTTTTGCTGGATTTGACCTTTGACCTTAGTGCTGTGACCTTGACCCTGGAAATCTTGTCCGGGTCAGTGCTCGGCAACTAATTATCGCAGCTTCACCAAATTTGGTATGGTAACTCACTATGACCCATAGATGTGCACCGTCAGGTCTTTTGCTGGATTTGACCTTTGACCTTAGTGCTGTGACCTTGAGGAAAGAAATCTTGTACGGGTCAGAACTCAGCAACTACTGATCGCAGCTTCACCAAATTTGGTATGGTAACTCACTGTGACACATAGATGTGCAATATCACGTTTTTTGCTGGATTTTACCTTTGACCTTAGCGCTGTGACCTTGAGGCAGGAAATCTTGTCCGGGCCGAGGGGTATTCAGCAATGCGTTATGTTTTTATTTACCGCAGGAGAAAAAAATTAGTAGAAGTTTCGGTGAGAAGCCTTCGCTGAAACGTCTGCTGCTTTTTCCCCTGTGGTCAATAAATAATGGCTTAGAAGTCTACAGACTAAATCACCTGAATGCCCCGAAAAATAGGAAATGCTAAAAGATTGGGGTGGGTGACGGGCCATCTTGCGGTCTTCAGCCGTGGGACTCGGGCCTGTAGGAAGATGTCCAGGTGTGGTGACCTAATGTTTGATACTGATGGTGACATCAGCAGCTCCCAGCGCATCACAGGAGTCTCCTGATCACTGGTGTCTCCCAGGGCTAAGTTGCTCATTCACTCCTCTCCATTTTATCAGCAACACTCCACACCTCCCGTTTACTCAGCCCACAGTACACCGACGACACAGAGCCAACTGTAGGCCAATCCCTTAACCTATCTCTCACCTGTTCCCTCTCTCTTTTTACCCTTTCTTTAGCTTTCTCTCTCTTCTGCTCTCACAACATCTCTCATTCCCCTTCTCCATTTTGCTCCACCCCTCTTTTACTCCTTTCTATTTTACCCCCATGGTAATTCTCCAGCCGATAGGGTACTGTGGTACCCTCTGCTGTATGTCTGTCCATCCGTCTGTCTTCTCATTGATAGTTACTGATCTAGCTGCTGTAGGGACAGCCCCCAAATTTTAGCAGGTTTTGTGCATTGGGTGTCTCCAGAGGCCCACTCGCTGTCAAGGTCATAGCCTTGATTTTGATGCACTTTCTTCTGGGTCAAAGGTCACGGTGGATGGCACAACTGCTCCAGGGCATGCCGAGGGGGTACATCGTGCCGAGCGCAATCTAGCTCTTTCTTTCTCCACCTGTCTCTCACACCATCTCTGGCTCCTTTCAGTCCGTCCCTCGTGTCATCCGTAACTCTCTCGCTCCCCGTTTTGCTTTCTGTTTCTCTGGCTTCTGCAGTTTCCCTCCGTGTCTGTTCCCCTGTTCAGTCTTAGTGTCAGTAATGGGGTAAGTGGAGAGACAAGCGGGAGGATGGGCGGAGCCGAGGAGCTGGGGGGGAATGGCCGGCCGACAGGCCTGTTCTGCACTGACTGAGTGTTTAACATACTGCGAGAAACACCACCAGGCGGGCGACAAGGGACCTTACCTGGATCAGGGCCATCAATCACGCCACGCTGTCAAGAACATCAAGCACGCCACAGAGAGAGGGAGAGAGAGAGAGAGAGACAGATCTCCACACACTCATCTTCCTGTCTGAGGACCAAATTTATTCAATTCCCACCAGTACGGCCAGAGCAGCAGCACTCTGACAGCGTCACACAAACACATCCTCCTGAAAAATGATTTCTGAAGGGAGTGTCTTTGTCTTCCGGCTCTCATATAGACTTCAGCAGCAGGACTGGGATTGCAGGGGCGTGTGTGTGTGTGTGTGGGGGGGGATGTAGGCAGACGCCATCTCTGTTTTCTATAACATGCCTCACAATGTTAAACAACTTTCGGAGTTTGGAGTCGGCTCGACGACGTCTGCATGCGCGAAGAGCTAAGGACGTATCCCAGGGAGACCAAGATCTCCGTAGTCCCACCCGGTAACACAGAATTATTTTATCAGGGAAAACAATCCTTGGATTAAATATTCATTAAAAAAGGCAAAAAAAGTTTTGGAAGGAAGACTGTACCTTTTTGCCGCGTGTTTAAATCGGAGGGATTCTCAGAGGTGGAGTGCTGCAGTGTTTCAGTGTTGTCGAGCGGTTTTGGGATCCTATAGAAGAAGAGCATTACTGTGTGGCAGCCGTAGATATAGATGCTTGACACTCATTGGTGCTTACAGACGGGCTGCTACCCAGCCTACAGCAGACCAGGGCAAGCACAGATTCACACTACACAAGTGTCAAATGCCTACATGTGAGTGGGGGCATGGAAAAAAAGTGAAAGTCAGAACAAAGGTCAGTCAGAAAACAAATGCATGGAGGGCTGCATGGATGTAGACAGGTGCGCCAAGGGAGCTCTTCAGTTTTGGAAGCCTACTGGTTGAAAATGAATTGATAAATCTCAGACACTCAAGAATGCGACAAGTTAAAAAAGTCTTTAAACCCCGAAAACCCAACGTCCCCCAAGTGGTAACGCCGGCGTTTCGGGATTTTCAATGGCGCGCCGTGAACCTCTGACCCTTAAACGCATATTTGCTTTCAAGCTGTTCCTGTTTAAGATCGATTGATTAGTAATCAGACCATTTATTTACTGAATAATCAAGACCAATTTATAAGCCTGTAATCATTAAGAAATTCCTAAGAAATGATAGCGGTCACCGATTGTCTACACTGACAACATACTTAATTGTTATAGGGATGGAAAAAAAAACAAATGATTAATTAAAATAAATGCAATTGCAAAAACAGAACATTTGGATTTAAATATCTGTAAAAATAGGCACCTCTTTTGGATTCAAGGGGATTTTCATTACTGAACTCTCATCTGAATTGAGGGTATCGCCAATACGCAAAAAATGCCCGGATGTTGCATTCGTGCCCCGTTTCAGATGCATTATGGGATAGTTCGGCAACCCAGTCGCTTCCGGTCTCTTTCACGGCTGCGGGAAAAAATCGAACGCTGCCTAGGCGTGCGTGGTTCCGCCGACCGCATCAGGTACTTACTTGCATACTTGCCCGTACGCTCGTGAAACTAGCTGTGCGCTTGGTGAATGTTTACATTTTCCTCGGCTTGATTTACGTATGCGTGTGTACAGGGCCGAGCCGCAGCTAGCTGATGCTAAACGATAGCCGTGATCTCAGTAACGCACCGGAAGTAAGTGAAGTAGCAAGATATTTTGCCAAAAGCGCTACTCCGGGCATTTTTTGCGTATTGGCGATACCCTCAATTGACAATCTACCTCAAATCATGATGACTCAGGCCAGTCATAAGTTCATCCTACCTGTCTGCTTGAGGTGGTGGAGTTTGGTTGGGAAGTTCCGGTACAGGCCGATGTCGGAGTCTGTAGGAGCGGGTGGGGCGAGGTTGGGGTTTCGGTCGGTGCTGGTTCTGGTGCCCGCGCTGGGGCGGGACCTGGGGCTTTGGTACGTCATTAGTGTTCCAGCCTTCATCATAGATTTCATTGAGCACCATGGTTCCCTGGAATCCCGGTGCAGCGGATGGGCTGGGGTCTTCGGAGGAGGTCTCCCTGTCGGAGACTGGTTCTGTAGGAGAGGAGATGGTAAGCGATTCCGAGCTACTGGAGGCAGACCCCCGCTTTCCTCCAGGGCTGTCCTGAGGGACGGAAACTTCCTTTGGGGAGTCTGCTTGCGGGTCCGCGTTTCCGGAGTCCTCCCGAAACCCTGCCTTAGGTCCCACCCCCAACCCCGTCCTGGCAGGCAGCGTCAGGGCCCCACCCCCAGGTTGAAGGTCCGTCTCCTTGCTCGCCAGTTGGCGTGGGCCAATCGTGGCCTGTTTCCGGTCATCTAGGAAGACGCGCCTCGGTTTGGGGACAGGTTTCGCCGCCATCCTCTCCGTCCCTGGCAAGCATGCCGCATCAAGTAGCTCCAAGCTTCTCAGAATCCTCCGCCGGTGACCCGTGGGGAACACTCCAACCTCCAAAAGCCTTTCATCAGTCAGTCCGGCGCAGTCCAGCAGCTGGAGGAATCCTGCCTCCTGGAAGCAGGTGACATACTGAGGCAGGCGGAGACTGTCCAACCAGGTCAGGATCTCCTCACCGGGTTCCGTGGCAGCAGACATGACGTCACCACCATGTCACATCACTAACGGCAACTGTCTGAGAACAGAGAAGATGAAGACAGACAGCCAGCTTAGAACAAAATGTAAAATCTACCGCGGCAACACTGAGGGGACGGCTCATCTCTTATGGCATAAACTTAAGCAACCTCTAGGGCAGGGCTCCCCAAAATCACAGATCTCAAGTGCTAAGAACTGCTGGTTTTCTAACCTCCCTTTACCTGAGAGTCCGGAGTAGAGACAGTCCAGCCAATCAGTAGCACTAACTGTTCAATTCATTGCCTGGAGGGAGAGTAAACCAGGGCTGAATTTCGATTTGAGGAACAGATTCGGGGAGCCCTGCGCTATGGTAGTACAGGTCAGGCCCCTGATCCCGCCGAACACTGAATGACCTGAGTAAGGCGCTTAAGGTCAGCCAGAGGAGGCATGGTGTACCGTTTACCCCTGGCTTCAGGGTCCAGTTAGTGTTTCGAGGTCCAGGTAGTACAAACCTCAGCTATCGTCATCTACCAGTCCAGCTCATTCGGATAAAATATCAGTCAGCCAGTTCTGCTAAACCAAGGAGAATGAATTGCCTCCTTTCCTCTACCGAGACCACACAAGCTTTAGCAAGAGTGACACTGGCCATGGCTGCTTTCATCTCGAATCAGTTTTACCTCTGCCAATGAAGTTGCGGCTGAGGTTATGTTTTCGCCCCTGTTTGTTTGTTTGTTTGTTTGTCTGTTTGTTTGTGAACAACATAACTCAAAAAGTACTGCACAGATTTGCCTGAAATTTTGTGGGTGGATTGCTATTACATCAAGAATGGACCATCTTGATTTTCACCGCGATCAGTGAAACAATATGGCCGCCATGGCAGCCATCTTGAAATTGTATGACACGCAATAACTCAACTTTGCTCCCACTCATGAAGATTTAGATTGTGCTGTCTTGGCGGAGGTTTGCACTCTAAAGTGCCTCTAGTTTAAAAATTATTATTCGGAGATTCGCACAGCCATTGATCATGGAAAATCGTGTATTCTCAATAAACACTGATCCAAGAACTACTAGAATACTCTGGAACTCAAACTTGACAGGTTTTATGATATTTTCCTCATTTTCCATGATGTTTCCACTTGACTTAGCTCTGTTCTGCAATGCCTTCACACTGCCGTCCTCCTATAAAAGCACGCCACTACACTCTATCACACAATTGTACTCTCCGCAGTCTCTGGGCTTTCACAGCTCATGCGTGTACACACTGCGAAAGCCATCTCAGTGAGGGACAAAGCCTCCTCTTGGCTGAGCCTGCTCCAGATTACAGATCAGAAGCATATTTTCAGCCACCAATGACATTATATGTTTATCACCTTTTTAGGAAATGGACAGGCACAGTGTTTCTTTTAAACGCAAAGTCCACAAAATTAAAGAAATAGGATTAAAACTTTGATTTCACTTCCTTAACTGCACCACTGTAGGTTTACAGAGCTCATACCACATTTAGACCAGCTGAAAACCACAGACTTCAAATGTCAAAATAAAAAGTAGCTACGGTACGGCTCATTCAAAAGGAAAAAAAAAAAAAAACATGCAAACTGCGTAAGCACCTGACAGCAGACGTTACGTTCCCTGAAATGATTGACGTTATCTTAGATGTAAAAACTTTTAAACAGCACTGTTCCGTTCATGCACATCAGCGTTATAAAGTTTTCGCGACAGCACAAATTTTGATCTCAGAATGGTTGGCTTAATACGGAAATGAGCATTCAGTCCAACAGTGTGCCGAAACATGCATTTCACCCGCGAATGTCTCTGACGATAATCGCCAATGGAGCAAGCACTTGTCGCGAAGATGTGAGGCGTTTTACCAAGTGTGAGCTACTTTGCGGCAAGTTGGTTTAACGCAAGGGGAAGCAACGCTGGGAGAAAGCCTGTGGTTCCATAAGATAACAGTTCTAGCGCGGGTCGTCCATGTTTTATTACACAGACTTCCTCACACCATCCAGAGAAGATTAACACAGAAAGACAAGAATACCTTGCTAGACAGGAAACATTGTTAGTTGCTCAGATGCACAATAAAGGCCATTTAGAAAGATAAATCATAATGAAGACGCTTTCATTTTTAAAAAGGTTTCCGAGCATTAGAAAAAGTTTATTCTCTCTTACAAGAAGAGGGGGTTGAATTACAAAACAACACAAGCAGACATACACCTGTCAACACGCAGACAAAGCAGGACAGTACACATTTGCACATACATGTGCACACACACATGCGGGCAGCATACACGCATGCACACAAACGCACACATCAGCACGCGCACATACACAAACACAATCGAAATGTGATATTAGCCACCACCGAACAGCCCAAACCCACCTTTCCCTCGTGAAAAGTCCAGCTAAAACCAGCTAGAGTTCTAAAATGGTCTTAGCTGTGTTTTCGACACCATTTGCTGGATGGAGGATGGTTAAAGTTGGTCTCTGTATTTGGACAAAGGTAGTCAAAGCTAGTTCAGCTGGTATTGTTAGCTGGGGTTAGATAGTGAGGGGCTGGTTGACCAGCTGAAACGGTCAAAAACACAGCTGAAACCAGCTAAACCAGCTTAGACTCTTTAAAGCTTGAATTTTCAGCGGGGTCTTCCATTTGATTCGTGTGGAAGATTTCCAAGGTTCCTGCTCTCATTGCTGTTGTCCTGTTACTAAGATCCCAGTGGCTCACACAGGTATGTTCTGCGTTATTAAGGTCTCTTTCACAAATCAACACTCAGGTTGACCAAGTTTTGCTATGGCCCTCAAATTCATGCAGGTTCTGTAGCAATCTCTGAATGCAACTTTTTATCAGGAAAAGCTGAAAGAGCAGGGACCAAAGAAAATAAATTCTCCCATAAATTCAATAAAACACCGTCGCTTTTTAAGCACACGAGACAGGCTGGCTCTCCTGTCTAAAATAAGCCTAGTCAGAGTGAGCACATCTGAATTAGGGTCATTCACAGTTAATATAAACCCCTCTCACGTTATATCAATCAGCACATTCCCTTAATCCAAACTGACTTTCACACCAATATAACTTTCCAGAGACACTGAAGAACCCATAGATAATTTGGGAGTTGGATACCTGGGGCAATGACCAACTAAAGGACTTAATTTCAATAAAATTAATTTGAATCCGTTTGAATTGACTGTTATGTCTGCATGTTATGTTAGGGATTTGAATGGTGCTGCACAGGGATGGAAAAAAAACTGCAGAGATGAGCTTCTCTGATGAATTACCTCGCTCGAGGTAGAACATGAACAAAATACAATATTGTAAGTATTGAAATCATCATACAGAAATACATTTGTTACATTTGACAGATAATGTTATGGCAACATCATTTGCAGCATACGCAGACCAAAATCCTTTATCACCTTTTTTTTTTTTTTTTTTTTTTTTAAATTTCTCCAATGAGATTAAGGCATCCAATTTGACCCTTTGAGCGCTGAATACATTTTCAAGGACTTAAAAATGTAGTTATCCTGAGCTGTTGAAAACCTATCATGTGGCAACTTGTTTAAAAGAGCTCCCCTGCAGGAGCTCTTTTAAGCAAGTTGCTAAACAATAGGTTTTCAACAGCATCTGACTTTGATATCTTACATCAGGGGTGTCCAATCTTACCCATAAAGGGCCGCTGTGGGTGCAGGTTTTGGTCTTAGCTCAGTGTTTAAACACCTGATTCCACTAATTAACTAATCTGGGGGTTCAATCAAGACCTTGATGAGTAGAATCAGGTTTGTTAGTGTTGAGCTGTAACAAAAACCAGCGCCCACACCGGCCCTTTGTGGATTAGATTGGACACCCCTGTCTTACATCATTGGGAAACAACAGTTGCCCGCGGTGCTGAAAGGGTTAAGTCACTAGAAACCTATTCCATGCCCTAGGAGCACAATAACTGAGAGCAGTATTTCCGAGCTTGGTTTTATACACCTTCATCAGCAATTTCCCATGATCCTGTTCCCAGAGAGATTCTTACGCTCACTCGACCACCACCTTTCCCACCACCACCAACACTGAGTCTCCATTCAGCGTCCCGAGGACAGCCGACAGGGGTTATCCATGTTGCCCAATCAGGCTTATTCCCATACTTGCCAATGGAATCTACACCAAGGTCTAATCCAAGTTCGGTCAATTGGGTACTGAAATTATAAACTGTACTCCACTAAAATCATTTTACTGATGCCCAAATGAACAGTGCAGGCATTTAGGAGTCAAGTTAGGCAAAAGAGGATGACCAATGGACCTCAGTATCCCAACCCAGCACTCGTGTTCTGGAGCTTACGCTTCAGGTCAATAGTTTTAGTATATTCTCCACGTTTGTATTTAATTTAAAGCAACTTATTGCCCGGAGATTATCTCAAATGACACAAGATAAGAAGGGAATAATGAGAGTAAAAAAGTTTCACTTAACCCTTTCAGTGCCGTAATGATGTAAGATATCAAAGTCAGATGCTATTGAAAACCTATCATGTGGCAACTTGTTTAAAAGAGCTCCAAAACAAGTTGACACGTGATAGGTTTTCAACAGCTCAGGATAATGACATTCTTAATTCCTTGAAAATGTATACGGCGCTCAAAGGGTTAAAATGATAGCGCCCAGAATTTTGGCGTAAAATGTCATATTAGGCAAAAAAAAAAAAACATGAAGAGATTTATTTTTTGTTATCCAAATGAGAAGTAAACTCACCGTTTATGGAACAAATTGAGCGGAAAGATCACAGAGAAGCAACTCAAAAGTGCAAAACAACTTCCACGACTTCAACAGCATTGTTTGTGTGAAACTGCCTGTACAGTTTAACTCATGCATGAATATTCTCAGCAGTCAGTACCAGGAAAATGGCTGTGTTGACAAGATTACGGTAAATAATCCTTGGTAATTTTTTAAACGATTTCTTAAAAATTGGGTGAGTATAAAACATTTGTCCTGTAGTGTACCAGCAAAGGAACATTTGAAAGCATTATTACAAGCAAACATCATGTAAATTGTCCAAACATTAAAGAACAAGGTTGCAGATTCAAAGCTCAGCTGTTTTGCATGCAACCTAAATAGACTCAGCATCTCGCTAACCACATGGATGATACGGATGATATTTTCTTATAATGCAAATGAGAATTTAATGACGAGAACTAAAAATAAACAAGGTGAACACATTTTGGTCTGACACAAATTTATGAATAATTAAAAGTAAGACAAAGCATTTTCATACCCTCTGTGACTGCAATGTCCCTTATAGTAAAATATATATTTCAATTCCTTTCACAGTGTACAGGAGTGGAACTGAAGTGTCAATTCACAGAGAGCACTTCATTTTTGCAGTTTCTTTTTCCTAATTCTTTTAAAAACCACTTCTGATTTTTGGTTTAAAGTATGTGTCGCAAGAAAGTGTGAGGTTATCGCCCTGAAAAGCTGATAAAATTGCCCTCTTTGAACAACTGTCTAACGAACACAGGACGCTTTCTGAGATCTGCTGAAAGACTGATGACTTTTCAATGAGCATTGAGAGACGGAATACCAGACTATACTGCATTATGGCTCTACTCAATTTTTCTCTCAAGGAACTGACTGAATGTTTAAGTAGTACTACTGATTGGTCAGATTGTCCTCTTGCCCGTCAGCAGGGTAAAGAAAGAGTTGAAAACCAGCAGTTGTTGGTCTTTGGAGGCCGTTATTCAAATACAAGGATCTTAGCCCGTTACTGGCAAATAATAGCTGGGATTACTGCATCACAGCAATAGGACTGTAGATTCAAATCTGCACTGGGCTTCAGTTTGTATGTTCGTATGTTGGTATGGGTGTCCTCTAGGTACTCTGGCTTCTGGCCCCAGACCAAAGACATGCATATTAGGCTAAACTAGAAGCTAAATTACCCATATGAGTGTGTGATCGAATGGTGTGGGAGCTCTGCAGTGCCCTGACAAAATGTCCCCTGCAACTACAACCCACACAAGGGGGTTAGACTAAAGATGGACGGACTCCACCTGACAGCAGATGAGGGAGTCTGTGTCTGAGCACAGACCATAGTGCACTGCTGTCCATACACCCAGTCAGTCAGAAGACATGCAGGCCAGAATTCATTCAAAAAAAGGGTTTTCCTCAAGATGGCCTCGTTTTCAATACCGATGTTAAACACACACACGCACGCACGCGCACACACACACACACACACACACACACACGCATATTCACAAACAAAAGTCAAGCACGGTCCACACAAGCAATGATGTACAAATTCTACAGAAGTGTGATGCCACCAAAAAAAGATTCTTGTTTTTTCACTACAAGCAAGATAAATAGCTTGAGTGGCATTGTTACAGTCAAAGAAAAGTTCCAGGGCTGAGAACCAAACAGAATCCAGAGCAATGTTCCTGATACCAAACTCATAAGTATGCATAAATGTAAAGACTAAACTGAAATAAATAATGAGTTAACCAAGGGTCATTAACTAGGGAGGAAAAGGACACAGTCATAGCAACGATCAGCGACCTTCGAGGGAGGCACCAGAGGTTTTACTGAGTAAGAGATGAACAGCATTCACAGATCAGGGCCACGTAATGATGAGCCAGTTAATTCATGTTCAATTAAAGGAATGTCAAACAGCAAAGAGACAGTTCCTGACAAGTACTTCTAAATATTTGCTACGGACGGTATTTAAAGAGAAAGTACCGAAAATATCACGCTCTACAACCACTTGACAGAAGTTTTTGTATACTCACTTCAGCTTCACATCGAAGAGGTTTCACAGCAACTCTACTTCCCGGCCACTCTACCAGCTGTTTCAACTGAAATTAGGTTTTTTTTTTGTTTTTGTTTTTTTTTGTTCTTCAGCTTAAGTTGTCAAATGACTCATAGGGCAATTTAGTGTGATGAGCACTGTATCTTAGGAACTTTACCTGAATCTAAACCAGTATCCAGTCCATATGAAACTGTGCCAAGTCCCTAGCCACCGCAATGTGTATTACTGGTACTGCAGACATGCAAAATATGAACCACAGGAATCATTTTCTAAATGCGGAAAAAAAAAACTGCAGAAATGTGAGCATGTGAGCATTTCACTCAAGTAAACGTTCCAGCATTCGACTCACATCCTCCTTTTCAATCAGCAGTATGTGCCCTGCAGTCTAAAGTACCTCACAGTGTGCTTTAACAAAATGAGGGTTAAAAAAATTGAGCAGACATTTCCCTGGTACCAAATGTTCACAAGGCCACCACCATCATAATAAGCTGAAAATTAAAATATTCTGCTGGGAAAATATTGTGTTATGTACAGTTTTTTGTTATCAGTGAGGCTTCTGCATACATGTTTTTATCTCGTGAAAAATGGATAGTCTCATGGATATCCTTTAAAATGTAGTCTGGGGAATAGATTATCAAGACAAACAAAAAAATAATGTAGTTATTAATAATAGCCTTTATCTCTCCACAAAATCATTACAGATATCAAGTGCATATTCTGGAAATGTACACTACATATAGTACACTGCCCTATAACCAAGTGTCCATTTATATAATACTTATGGCTTCATATCTTCAGATATGGTAACAATTGAAATGCATCACAGCTCTGTAAAATTTATCTAAATAACTTGCGTGGGATATGTCTTTGATCCGGTAGCTATTGAATAACTTGTCAAATTTGGAGTGACAAGTTTCAACCACCTGCTCAGAGAATCGACCCAAAGGCCTGTTGTGGTGCTCCGTGAACTCTGGAACATGGCCAATCATGATGTAGACCTTGCTGGTCACTGAAATGTTCAAATCCTTTATGTCCTGTCAAATCTGGCCACCTTTTCCTTGTACAATGGGTCCAAGGTGAAACCTACACATGCATTCATAGTGCTATACATACAAGGATTAACCCTGCATTTTGTTAACCCTTTAACCGCCCACTCAACCTTTCGGTAGAGCACATTCTGAGTCACTGTATCTCACTGAATGATGTGTTGAACTTAATTGGATTGGATTTCTTCAGCATAACATTCCTCACCCGAGTGTTAGAGGTGGCTTAATCAACAAATCTTTCAATGAGACACAGTGACTCGAAACATGCTTTACCAAAAGGTTGAGGCAGTTAAAGGGTTAAAGCACACTGTGACCTGGGCAGATACGTACTATGGGTAAAAATGGCAGCATTCGTGAGTAAATCGCAACATTTTCAGGTACATACCTTGAGATTAGTTCTCATATTTTCATATTTATGACGTCATGTTTATTTCGCCTCACCATGCAGAGTACTGATAAAGACTCAAGAGTAAACGTACAAACTTATTTGACTGCTGCCTCCTGATGGAGCAATACGGTCTAATCAGAATTAGGTTTTTTAGATGGATTAACACCTCTTTTTATGCAGTCATTTCACACATTGTATGCCTGCCGTGGCACTGTATGCACTCGTTTGGCTAAATATAGGCTCATTTATGGTTTATGAATGTACAAATGATTAGTTATGGTTTATGAATGTACGACTGATTAGCAGGTTGGTCATTTGACAACTCCAGAGTAAGAGACAGTGTGCGTAGAGGGTATGTTTGAACATAACTTAACCAGCCTATTCTCAGTCGGGGTTAAACGGGGGGCGTGACTAACGCCTATCCCAGCATCCTCTGCGGAATAGGCCCCGCATAGGGCAAGTGAGTCATCAGAAATAGAGAATGCATTCTTTCATCAGACACCCGGACTAGCTGATGCGCCAATTGGCATCTTGGTCGGAGGGAAAAGACAGAAAGTAAAGCTGCCCTCTGAGGCATCACAACTGTGTTTCTCCACATTTATAGACCCATGGGGAACTTCCAGTGTGCGTGTGCGTGTGCGTGTGTGTGTGTGTGTGTTTAGCCACACACTGGAGCATTTGACGTGTCAGCCCACGCAGTGCAGGTGATTGAGCGCGTGTCTCAATGGTTTGAAAGTTTCAGACAGTACGAGCGCATTCTGAAAACCTAGCTGATGGACAGCCATACACACAAGGGTATACTGTTTTGTCCTGTCCAGATATTAAAGAAAAATCTCATCCAGAACCTGAGGACAACAGCATCCACACAGTTGTCTGCTCATAGCTGTTAATGAATGCAGCTACCTTATCAGTGCATGAATACTGTATCAGACAGACAGACTGCAAAATTCCTGTCAACAAACAACTATGTAGCATAGCAATGCTCCGAGTGGTATTCCTCAGAGTCACAAACATGCGCACACACACACACACACAAGTGCACATAAAAATGCACACACATACAGTATGAATTCATGCACACCTACACATGCATATATATTCTGAGTCTTGCACATATTAACTAACTCACATAATAAAACAGACACTTTAACTTCAATAAATACTTAACTACATACAGTTATGGAAGTAGTGCAAGAAGTAATAGCAATATTGCAGAAGTAGTGTTCAGCATTGGTTGCAAGAACAGAAGCATGAGTAGTGTCGGCCAAAAAGCACCAGTGGTGGCAGCATGCTGCGAGTTTGTTAAGCTGAGTAAGTGACAGTAGCACTGCAATAGTGGAAGATTGTTAGCAAACGATGACCGTGTCTCATTTGCAGGACCTCTGTTTTAAACATTCATGAGTTAGAGACCCCAAAAGACCTTGCTTGCCATCCGCCAGATCTTAAAGTGCAAACAGTAATGAGCATCACTTCGCAAAAGCCTATCAGCCATCGCATGCTGTGAAAGAGAAATCACTAAACTTTTAAGTGAGGAACTCACAAACACACCCTTAACAAGCACATATGTTGTGAGACTTGTTTGCGTGGCATTGTTGGCTTTTGATGAACAATACTGCTGTCTTTGGCATTTAATTAGTCTCAAAACTCACGCACATAAACCCCGAGAGCGTGCGCCCGACGCGAGCGCACAAAACAGTATTCATGAGCGAAAAGCAATCCTCACGAGGGAGCATTTTAATTCTGCGAGCACACAGATTACCATCCGC
Organism: Gymnothorax javanicus; assembly: GCA_029692085.1. NCBI lineage: Eukaryota > Metazoa > Chordata > Actinopteri > Anguilliformes > Muraenidae > Gymnothorax > Gymnothorax javanicus. Next base: position 108,612,798 of record CM056201.1, on the reverse strand, counting down.
AAGCGCTGGGCTGTGATGAGCAGGAGCTCGACCGTTCCTGCACACTCCCAACTACAAAACTTGATCGCACATCAAGTTGACTTTTGAGAATTTGGTGGCAGGGATTATTATTATTAATATTATTATTATTATTATTATAAGAATGATAGTAATCATAAGGCACAAAAAAGATGAATTTCGGTCATTAGAATTCAGATAATCAAATACAGCGCATGTAGCAAACTACAAGAATGATAACACTACATTAGTATTAAAACTTCTCCTAAAATCATGTAAAAACAAAGTCAATTTTGTTCTATTTATGAGCAAAAACAGGAGATATTCCAATCAAAAAATCAACATAAACAGTCTTAGTAAGGTTTCGGGCTTTCACCAGCTCCAGGTCTGCTTCAACACACCTCAGCTTCAAACTTCTCCTGGAGAGATGGAGTACCTTTCTTCCATGAGAGATTAACTCTTTTGTTTAACTCTTCTGGTGACTGTGAACGCAGGGGGATCAGCTGACGAGAATAATTTTCATACTCATAAAAACATTCAGTGACCCCTTGTGCCCTGCGGAGCTTTGGCCACAGTCATCCTGAAAAAGACCCCTCCCATCATGGAAATATCGCTTCATCACAGGATATAAAGCTGATCACACAGAATTATTGTGCATTGATTTGCATTGACCCTCCCAAGTGGACCAATAAAAAGCAAGAAAAATTAACAGAAGCATCAGAATTTGTTCTCTTTGTCCACTTATTTACTCAGGTTTTTCACTTTGATTATCAGCCGTCTGCATGTTTCAATGAGTGTCACTCACTTCAATGCAGAGTACAATCCAGAGCTTTGAATTGAATTCTTGTAAACTGTAGAAAAGAGAGCATCCCTTTCAGAGTAAGACCAAACAAAAGGTTGGTCCTGCAACAATTATCAGCTAAATTTATGGAAATAATGAGCGTAAAGTAAATCCATTTTTCCAAATTCACAATCCAATTTGCATATTTATTGGCTTTTTTTTTTTTTTTTTTTTTTTTTTTAATGGCAAGTTTTAAAGCTATCAGCTTTTGGTTGACTTGTGCTGCAAGCCAAAAAAAAAAGTCAAACCTTTGATAGGTCAAACAAGCTGTGGGACTGCATATCTGTATTTTGTGAGTTTTGAAGCTTTTGGTGGAATTTTTTTTTAATTTTTATTCTGGGCTTGAAACCATTAGTTCCATCAGCCTGCCGCACAGGCTGGCTCACTGATACCTTACGGAGGGGCTCCTACAGTAACATTATATTATAGCCATATTATAGCTGTATTATAACATTACAGCTAACCTAGCGGCATGCAAACACCAAAGTGACATCAACCTGAGCTTTTGACAAATTATTGATCTGAGTAATTAAAAAGCAATAATTTAAAATAAATCAACATTCAATAAATATGGACAGCTGTTTGGGCTAGCGACTTGCCTAAGATATAATTTGCTTGACAGATTAACATTATTTAGCCTGCTCGCGTTAGCTCATGACGGTAGCTAATTGGGTTACTAGCTAGTTTATGCAACTGGAACTAATGTTGGCTGCAGTTGACTGTATTACTACAACCATCATATTGCTTTGTTTAAAAAGTTTCACGATCCTAACACCTAGACACCTAGAATGGGCATACAATTGATTTAATTGTAGTTTTTAACTGTGCTCCAACATGTCCTTCAGCTCTGATAGCTAAATGAATTTATCTCAAACACATATGAAGTTATGAGAGCTCAAAAATGCTAAAAAAAAAATTACGCGAGAAAATTTGACCTACCCCTGTGTAATTTTAGAACCTGAAACTCAATAAATATTCGCAAGATCAAAGTAAAATTTGGCAAGGATTCATGAAATATACTTAAGTTATTGTACTATAAAAATCAGCAGTCAGGTGGGAACTTTTTTTCTGATTTTGTTGATTTTTTATGGAATGGCCCATACAAAAGATGGGCCGTTCAAGTGATTCCGTGTCTATTTCTTTAGTCAGCCGATCAGTCTTCCAGTCAGTCAGCAGAACAGGCAAGAAATCCATGCCCTCTGGCTGCAAGAAGGATAATCAGCCTTCACAGCATGAGAGCTGTACACTTGAGAAAGAGAATATATGTGCCGAAGCATTAAATGATTTCAAGTTCATTGCTAAACCATATGAACATGAAGACCTTTTACCGTATAGTTCGAACTTTGTGTCTTCAGTTGCTGGAATGTCATTACTCATTGCATGACAGATGACTGTTTACATAAAGAGCATAATAAAAATCGTTTGAATTACTCACAGAAGGTAGGTTTTGCCCTCCTAAATTTCAACATACTTGTGACACAAAATCTGTATTGCTCAATGCTCATTCACTGAACTTCTGCTTGCTTTAGGTCCACACACTTAAAATCCACGCAAGCGAAGTCAAATCGCGTTTGCGGCAGCTGCACTGGTTGAGCGTAAACGAAACAGGAACTGTGTTTTCCTACCCATGTGCGCGCGTCAGTTTGTGGCTTACCTGAAGCTTTCAATGCCAGAAGAACCCTTCCGGTGCCATGACGTTTGGTCTCTTGCATTTCTCGTCTCAAATGTGTTCTGTTGCGTGGACCTTAACGAGTTTTCTGAAATTCACTCAGGGAACGTGATTTGACAGAGTCTGTCCGATAACTTCCCTGCCGTGGCGTGTTGTTTCTCACCCCGCCCATCCTAGCCGCTCCTCTGTCCTACAAGACGCGAGTGTGTTCCGAACACCATTAGTTTACCATGATCTTTCATTCTTTTACTGTCAGACTGGTCTCTTGCTCATTGGCTCTATCATTAATCTTTGGCGAGTGGCCCATTTTTTCCCCCGGAATGGAACTAAATGAACAAGAAACTTTTTTTTTTTAATTATTGGTAAACACACACGTTGCAATATTGAGAGAATGAAAACAATTATACCCTGAAACAGTCCTATTACACTACAGGGCCTATAACGGCAATAGACATGAATTTCCGTGTAGAGCACTGGTTTAACAGTCTTATTTTGACGTTTCAAAGAAAGACGTGGAGTTGTCCGTAATCTGAGTAAGAGGGATACAGAGTTGGTCCCGCTGCGTGTCACAGCTTGATCTGAACGGCCCCGACTGCATATATTCTGCGCGAGGAAAAATGCATGAACAACGTGACGCATGGAATCGAACCTGTGCTTTTTACCAAGATAAAAGCGCAAACTATGCTGCTGCCACCCGCCGCACTACCGATTGCGCATCGAATTCTCCTTATTACTATGAAAGCCCAATTACGAGCAGTGACATGTTTATCCAGTGTCTCCTTTGAACCCATATCGGAAGGAGAATTTTGTCAGGGAGATACAAGTTTTTTTTGTTTTTTTTTACACCCGTCAAGAAATAGAAAGAATGATCGTCTTCCTTCGATGTCAGGCCAAATAACTTCAATTTAGTGCGATTGAGACATGCTGGTGCACTATTCATGTGACTACTAACAGATGGCAGTAATCTGGCACAAGAAAATGAATGTGGCGACATCGTCAGGGTAGAAAATTAACTTTATAATCTGAAATGCCAGATTTCTCGAAAACATGACTTTGTTCTTCAAAGACAAGTTGGAAAGAGATAAAAAGCTGTGCTGGTTGAGCTAGTTGTTATAGAAGAAAGGTTTTAACAAATGTATGTGTGTGTGTGTGTGTGTGTGTGTGTTCACGTTTTTGTTATCTATTGGGGACCTTTTCCAGTATAAACACTGACCTTGTCAGGACCAGTAGTCCTAATGGGGACCAAAGCCTGGTCCTAATACGGCAAAACGTCATTTCTGAGGTCATGGTTGAGGTTAGGGGTCAGGTGTGAATTGAGGTTTTTGTTAAGGTTAAGGTCAGGTATGATTTGGTTAAGGTTGGGGTTAGGGTGGGGTTAGGGCTAGGCTGTCCATAATGAATAGAAGTCAATGCAATGTGCTAACAAGGATAGCTGCGCGGACTTGTGTGTGTGTGTGTGTGTGTGTATATGTACATATACATATGTGTGTGTGTGTGTGTGTGTGTCACTTGAATACTTGAGTGTTTCCCAGAGTATCACACTCTCTCAATCAGCTTGTCTTCTTCCCATGGTGCATTCTGATGCCATCTCTCCCCAGGTAATGGTGCACACACACCCAGCCGAAGCACATGATGTAAAAGAAAATCGGACTCACTGGTCCTGGCAACCTCCTTCAACAGCCGTAAGGTCCAGTTCTGAAGCTCAGGTGCCCATTGGGGCACTTTACGGGGTGGACCAGGGTCAGAGTGGGCACTTCAACTGGTCTGCAAGCCGAAAAGTGTAACACACAGCAGGGTATGATGCACTGTGTGTTGTGACACTTTCCTATTGAACATATTATTGAAATTCTCCACGACTTGCAGCACAGTTACCCTACTGTTGGTTTGGACCAGACGGGACAGCCTTCATCGCCCTCGCACATCAATGAGCCTTGGACGGCCAAAGCCCTGTCACCGGTTCATGGTTCGTCCCTCCCAGGACCACTGTCAGTAGGTACTCACATCTGCTGACAGGGAGCGCCTCAGAAGTCTTACCACTTCAGAGATGCTCGAACCCACTCATCAGGCCATGACTATTTGTCCCTAGTCAAAGTCGTTCAGTTCCCATTTCTCCCAAATCCCTCAGGTCAAGTATGAAGACCATCTGTTTGCTTACCACCTAAGATCTGTCTGTTGACCTGAACACGTGTCATTGTGATGAGATCATCAACATTATTTGCTGCATCTGTGAGTGATTTCAATGTTTTGGCTCATCGGTGTATATCAGAGCAAAGCTGCAGCCAGTCCTTTTTTAACTTTTCAGATGCTGACACTTTGTGCTCGTGGGCCATTCGGGCTGGTTGATTTGCCAGGGCTAGTTGCTATTCTGCTAAAGTAGTTTGGACGGCAGCGGCTGAGGAAGTCCTTGAATGATATAGGGTTCTATTATTATAACAAAGGCATATAGCATCTCTGATGTGAACAAAAGTAATTACTGAAGTGTGTGGATATTTCAGATTAAGCGATGGCTTTTTTTAAAGTACATAAAATTTTCTTTTGTTTTATATATTGTATGTTTGTTAATTGTCTGTTGTTTTATCATGTTTTTTGTACCTCTATTAGTTATTTCTCTGTAGCCTACCTATCTTTTGTAACATCAACCTGCCAGGGACTACAGATGCAAAATAGCCTGATGGCTAAATCTAGTACATTTTATGCAAGGCATGTGATCAATGTACATTGTCCCTTTTAAATAAATAAATAAGAAATTAGAAATAATACACTGCACTGTTATAAACTGACTGAATTTAACAGTTAAATCAACATCTTGCCTCCTTGTTATTTTAACTGTGAGTGGAGTCCTGCGTGCATTTAACCGTGGTTTACACTTAACATGCACGGAACTCTGTTGTAAACTTATTGTAAAATTACAGTTAAAATAACTGGCAAAAAAGGTGCCAGTTAAATTAATTGGCAAAAAAGGTGCAAGTTTTTAACAGTGTGCCATGGTAAAGCCAGCCTCATTTCACCATCTCTGTCTGCTTGAAAGTTGCTTGTGTTTTAAAACCTTTGACAGCCAGTGCGTTCGGTCGGAAGCAGTTCGTCTAAAAATAAACAAGAGGTGCTCTGCCAGTCACTTCCTCTTCTTTACAGTATTATTTCAAGAATATTGAATTGTGTTATGAGCCACATGGACCAGCAGGTGGTGCTGTTTGAAAATAAGAAACAGAACTAAAATAATGTAGAATTAAAAGCATTCATGTGCAAACCAGGAATGATGTGTCACTTTTTGTCTTCATCTTGTGGACACTTTGTTAATTCAGTTAAATATCATTCACTAATTCCACAATATGGTAACATGAAAATGAAGGTGTAATAAAAACATGAGTGAACAAGGGAATTTCTGGGGCCCAAATAAGATTTTAAAATTAGAAAGGGAGGAGGAATAATTTACATATTTTTCTTTTTTTATCGTCAGAGGGCCGACAGTGCTGTGTTTTATGGTTTTCCACGGTTGTATTTAGCAGCTCGTTGTCACAGAGTCGTACCTCATGTAATTATGCCTCTGCAAGAACTGAGAAATCTCCTGCAAACAAACACAGAGCAGTGAAGCCTCCTTTTCTGTGCATAACTAAATACTTTCCCACAAAAAGAGAGAAGTTATTCACCCACCAAACTCTTCTCAGCTGAAAACACAGTCGTTTCAGGGGTCTTTTATGTCACTGATGTTGCTGTGTTTTTTTATCCTGTTTAGGGGCTTTGTTTTATGATAGGAGTGAATACTGTAAAATTTATTATTATTATTATTATTATTATTATTATTATTATTATTTTAACTTTTTTTTTTCAGGTAAAGGGTGGTGGCAAAGCATGTCAGTTTAACTGTTTCGCTCCAGAGGTCCAACTTTAGTGGGGCAAAAAAATATCCAAAACTCTTAGTAAGCCTTATTGTGTGTGTGTATATATATATATATATATATATATATATATATATATATATATATATATACAATGAAAGAAATTGCTAAGGTTTGTGTACTTAGGAGCGATCAATTATTTTACAACATTTGCCAGATTTGTTACTCACATTTTTTTCTAAATTACCAAGCAATCATAATTAACAGACCGTTGTTTTCAAGTGATTTATAAAATGCATCATTCTAGGATTAGTTTGAAAGAAATATATTGAATTTATAGCATAAACACAAATTGTTATGTAATATGGTTAAATTGTTGAGGGAAAAAAAAACTTTTTTGAGTGACAGGAAATTGTTACGAGAGTTACTGACAGGTTGGGCGAATGACCTAAAATTTGAAAGGTGAACTATTTTAAATGTGAAATATATAAATATGCCTATGACTACTTTAAACTTTACCCAGAAGTGTTCCGCTCAATTGTTTGAAACTAAAGATATTTTACATTAAGTTTCTAAGGCAGGGCAGAACTGTAGCACAGTGGGTGGTAAGATTTTAGGTTTGAATCCAGCCTCTAATCTACCTTTACCTTTTCGGTCCATACCTGCCATGACTGTAACTGATGCAACCTAAAACTGACATTTTAAGCAGCATTGATAGTCTGTTTCACAGTCACATGACCTGGATTGCCACATCTTCAGTGCCCTGTCTTGCTTCTTTTCTTGGTCTCTCGATGGTCATTCAAGAAAAGGAAGGAAGCAAGGAGAGGAAATATGATGAAAATTAAGCCATTATAACGAGGAAGTAAACGGATGGGGTGGACTGTGAACCTGAACATTTCAGATATTGACGCTGAGTATTCCCACAGCTAACAACTTAGAAGAAGGATTCTGGTGTAGTCCGTTCAAATTGCTATATACCGCACCTCCAATTACTGTAAAAACTGAAATCTATTCTTCCTAGTTAAGTGCCAAGCCCTTTAACCTCAAGGCACACGTCTCACCTGATTACCTGTGTGTTCAGAGGGTGTATGTGATGGGCGTGTCAGGGCTTTTTGTGGCGTCACGGCCAGCTTATCTCAGCACATACCTACAGCCTCATAACTCCGACCTGCAACAGGAGCAGTTTATTTTACCCTGAATTTCACAACAGGCCTGCGCTTGTGCACGACATGTGTGGGCAAGCAGATCTGATATCGGCTCCTCCAGTGAAAACAAGTCATATATTAAGCCATAAATTGTTCAGGGTAGCCCCGGAACAAACTCTGAAATTAATTAAAATTCTCAAAGATGGGTATCTTTGAGCAGAAAGGCAAATATGCACTTTGTTGTGTTCTGATTGCAAATTTGGACATGTTAGCATTCTGATTGGTGGTAGCTGCTCTGAGCAACTTTTCAACCATGCGCTAACTCATCAATAGCTGCACTTCAATCAGACGTGAAGTCATTACATCTGCTCCATTTCTTTAGCCTTATTTTGTTCGCTGAAGGAAATATCGTGCCCTTACATCAGAAGTATCAGAGGGATGCAAGTCGCCTGATGCACGGGGTTGCATAAAATGAGCCGTGCGCAATCCCTCCAATGATATTAATTAAAATCGTGGCTAATTAAAACAGAGGAGCGGATCCTCTCGGTCGTGACCGAGCTTCATTAGGAGCGCTCGTGCTGGGGCAGCGGAGGTGTGAGCTGGCGGTGTGGGCATGTTCTGGGCGAGGCCCTCAGATTAGCTGTTGACTGTTGTGGACCTTCAGGCCTATTTTAAATTCTACTGGAGATCTCAAGGTTTCCAACAATCCCAAAATATGTCCTGCTGAATTACAGGGAAATGTGTATAAGCTGATGTACAAAATCTAGATATTTTCCACTTGATGTAATGCTGTGGCCATAAAAACATGGCATCCTGGGTTAGATTATTTCTCCCAATGTAAGTGTGATGTAGCTCCAGTGAAGCTCTGCAACCAGCAGATACAGAATTCGTATGTGACATTGGGCCTCATGCAGCAGCATTCTCTTAAAATTCTCTTATATTTTCTCTTACTTTTTTATAAAGAGAGAATTAACAGATGTCCACTCTAGATGCACAAAACACTCTTGAAATCTGCTCTTACCCAGGTGTGCTGAATGATGAATCCCATTTGATCATAAATTGCAGGTGTGCGGCCAATTGTTTGTAATTAGCATAGGTAATGCCCACTAAACACCATATAAGGGCAGGTGTTGTGTCGTGTGCAAATAGGCCACTCTGGCTCAACAATCGGAGAGAAGCCACCAAAAAATGATTGTGACAAGAACAACTTCAGCAGCAGCGAAACTGAAGGCCTGTTAAATCAACATAAGGGGTCAAGACTAGGTTCAGACTTGAAAAAATATTTTTTTTCATTTTGTTAAAAATCTTTCAAAACATTCATAAAAGGTGATTTTAAGACCAAAAAACTATCTTTTAAGTGGAGTTTTATCATGTGAACGCCTCCAGTGCATTCGTTTCATGACAAAAATGCGATTTTCTCGCATCACAAAATTTCATAGTTTATCAGGCTTGTGGCGGGCATAAAATCCACATTTTTCAAGGTATTGCTCTGAAATTTTCACCATAGCATCAGTTTGTTATGTTCTATACAATGACATAGCCACTTTTGGGTAGGTAGATACATGGTGTATTTGTGATCCATCTGCCAGGCAGGTTCTGCTACCCATTTCTAAAATTCTATGACCAAATAATTTTTCAAAATATTTTCCCATGAAAATACCCAGAATGAGTATGTCATTGTATAGCTGGTGATATTAGCTTCAAAACAAAAAAATTACAGGAAAATATGGTATAGTTTCTGAGATATAGTTGCCACAAGATTTCACATTTTTCGCCAATAATGTACTGTTTTCACGGTAACAAACTTATTAAATTTGATTAAAATCAAATTCATTCTGAGCTTTTTTCAGTTGACACAATTTTTATGTGTTTTTAGTGTTTAGAAGTACTTAAATTGAGTGAACCCAGGCTTGACCCCTTAAAGGTGACAGAATCAAAAACCATTTTTACCTTGTCTATGTTGAATAACGGTAGTCTACCCGCAATCAAGAACATACGAAAAGTGCTAGACATTCTGAACATCTCCGTTTCATAGAAATTCCTCTTTTAAAAATGACCGCCAGAAAACGGGCCAACCTGAACAACGGATACATATGATGTCACATGTATCTCACTGCCCCCCCACTCTCATTCCATTTCCTCCCCTTCAAAATAATTTGCATACACGTCTTTAAGCAATTCCATTGCTTCCAATCCCTCAGTAAAGACAAGCGTGAGAATTGCAGAGTCATAATCGATTTCCGTGTCACTAGTGGGGAAATCCACCGTAATGCACGTGAAACGGATTAACTTATTGCACAAGGACTTAAATTCCGCAAATGAATTTCTTCAGTGCGCTTTGATGAATACTTGCTGACTACGGCACAGGAACGTCAATGCGAGAGACTCACTCCAAATGCAGCAAAGCCAGCCAATCAGCGTCAAGCGCTTGCATTTCATAATGAGGTTGCCAGTTAAGCCCGAAAGGTTGCCAAATAGGTGCAAAACAACGCGTTCTAAATCCCCCACCCTAACATAGCTTTTTGAGAGAGGTTTTTAGGAAGCTTCTGAGGCATTACAGACCCAACCAAAATTTTGTTGTCTATATGTCACATCACAGAACAAGGATAAATACCTCGTTCAACCATTCTATGTCACCTTTAAACAAAGAAAATGCTATCATGATGCTTTTCTCTTACGTATCTTGGTAAGGAGCTCTCGGCCTCTCGAAAAACAAAAAAAAGGTTAAAACAGTTTTGAATCCCAGAAATCAATGGGTATGAACAAAAACAAGAGAAAATCATGGATACAAACAAAAAATAAGAGAAAATTTGTACATATTTTGTATCGCATCTTGCATGAGGCCCATTGTCCTACAGTATATAAAAAAACAAGAGGCTCCTCAGAGCCTGTACTCGGGCTGGGTCTAGGCCTGGGCCAATCCCCAAAGCGCGCGCGTGCATGAGCAGGGCAATCGCGACCCTGAAAAAAAAAAAAAAGAAGAACGGAGCCGAAACTTAGACTCTCGTGGCCTACCGGCCCGAGTAATTATTTTCCGTTGAACCAACTACAGGGAAACTGAAGGGAAAAGTTAGAGTTTAAAGGATGAAATGTTGGTGTGTGGCAGGTCCAAAAACAAAAAAAAAAAAATGGTGAACTGTGCCAAAATAGGTGTTAGGCTTTATTGAATCTGTAGAATGAAATGCAGCCGGTTTTGTTTCGGTATTGTTTTTCATATCCGTGAGTGTGACTTTGAATGGTGTGCGTCATGGATATAATTATACGGATTATCCATCCATCCATGCATTATCGAGTCAGGTTTCCCCTGGTCAGGTTCTCGAGGGGCGTATCCCAGCATTCACTGGGAAAAAATACAGGAATTAACACCAAACGGTTCAACAATTTATAACATGGCACAGAAAATATTCACTCACTCACTCATTGCTTCAGGGAACTGAGCTACCAATTTGTTTAGCTTGCACATTTTTAAACTGTGGGAGAAAACTGAAGTATCAGAAGGAAATCCAGGAGAATGTGTGAGTTCCTCGGAGAAAGGCCTCTGGTCAGAACAGAAGCCACAGTCTTTACTGTGTGGCAGCTGAGCATCCCTGTACCACCCTTTTGAATAACTTTATCTCCTATTTATTAACTTTATGTATTTGAAATGACCATACAAAATATTATCTCATTTGTTGACATGTTTTGTTCATAAACTATAATTCAGGTCAGCGGGTTGTTAAATTGTGTTGATATGAGGTTGTACTCATGAATCACTCATTTGCAGATGTGACCATCCAGCAACACCAGTACTTTGCACTTAAAAGTCTTCTATAGTTGCTTCCTTGGGAGCAAGGCTGCCCCACCCAAGGTAACCATGGAGACAAGTTGCAGGAATTCCCTCTGTGCAAAATGTGTGGATACGGTGCGAGCCATGTTGCCTCGGCCAATCAGATGTCTCTCTGGTCCGAGAAGGCATTGTCATGAGTTTTCACTGGCATGAGAAATATAATCGTGACTCAATGGGTATTGCTACACCTTTTCTGTTACTGATACCTGTGTACACACACGAACACACTCACACCATTTACACACACACACACACACACACACACACACACACACTGTGTCTCTCTTTTCTGCCATATTATGCAAGGTGCAATATGACACGCAGCCACAATAAAGATTATAAAAGTACAAAAGAGTTCTGATGCAGCTACACATACACACAAACACACAGGCACAAAGCATATGCACACATACACGTGCACACACACACACACACACACACACACACACATATTCATGCATGCACATAACACACACACACACACACACACACACACAAACGCATACACACACGCACCACAAAGCAAGCTGAAAGACATTTCAACATCAAAACATAAGTTGTGTACTGAATTGATATGGCGGAGTTTCCTCAGAGGTATGCGCTGTGTCCTTTATATTCTTTGCCCTCAGGTGATGATTCTGTGCTGTTTACCTTCGGACATTTCCTCAGCGGAGTTTTAACCCCTGCTCTGTGTGTGCTTTCCCTTCGTATGCAAACAGCCAGTAGCTTCTGGAAGCCCAGTAGTGACCGTGCTGAGTGAATCCTGAGAGGAGTACACAGGTGTCAGGCAGGGCTGTGTTTGCAGGAGGGTCGACAGAAGCACCACCTGAGGAGTCATGAGCACTAATGCTGCAGCGCTTGAGTTCAGTCACTGTTGCGGCTGAAGTACTTTTTTCTTCAACTTCACTCTCGTTTCACTGTGCTGGTTGCACTTGGGATATGAGCTCTTTCACAAGACAGGCATAGGATGGAAGTGCAAATTACTGTACTCAGAACAAGTAAAAGCAAGATGAGGGAAAAAAATGAATGAATAAATAAATAAATAAATAAATAAATGGTACAAAATTAGAGATTCCCAATAAAATGTTTCCGAGTCCTTTACAAAACTTTTGCACAAACTCTTTGAACACGTCATAGCAATGCGGCGTGAGACAAATTTGCTGTTGCTGATCGCCGCTGGCTGCTAAGGGGAATTTTCACGAAATATCAGGCAGGGCAGGTTAACTAGAGGCAAGCAGCTCATGCAGTGATTTGGCAGCTGCTACCAAATACTTAGTTAAAGTTTGAGACAAGCACAAATATCCATGATAACCTTTCACGTATTTATACAGCAAGTCTACCATCTCCGTTGAAATGGGTCTATACTCGTACACTCATGTTTCTATTCATCAATATGTTTTTTAAAGGAGCAATATATAAGTTTGTGGCCAAAACTGGTAGTGCAATCACATTCAAAACAGTGCAGAGCGCAGTATCCCCTCCTCCTCTCCCCAAGACGAGAGGTTGCCAGCTAGGTTGCCGGATCCAGCAAGAACGTCTACTACACGGAGCTACCATGGCTACATTTCAATATCACCAATGATTTGCTCTCACAGGGTTGTGTTCAGTTCAGTTCAGTTCAGAAAAGATCGAGACTAATGACTAACTAACTTTAGCAATGGTCATATTGGTCAACTTGCTCGTCACTCTTCTGTGTGGAAAAAAGTCAATACTGAAGTCAATACTGTAATATCCGTTAAGAATGAATGAGGACTCATTTGACCGAAGTACTGTCTCAATTACATTTCATATTGCCATAATGGCTGTGCTAATGTTGGAACGGTTTGCACAGCGTCTCAGCATAAAGCCAGAGAAACGGACTAATAATGCATTGCTAATGTTAGCAATGAAGAGCCACGGTCTTTATTTCTCAAACAATTTGTTACCAAGTCAATTCGATGACCCACCTGCATACGCACTAACGTACCATGAACGAACATACATAACGTTATTCGACTGTAGAGAATATTTGAAATGTCCGTGCCTATATTAAATAGAATTAAGTTAGTCAAACTTAGCTGAATCTTACCTGCTCAGGAGAAAATTAGCAACTTCGGCGTCGGTCTTCAAATTCTTCTCTGCTTTCAGCCGTCTCCATCTTTCAAAGGCATGTCCTATACAGATCCTTGTTTTGTTTCTGACTTTGTCACGACGTATTTTGGAATCATAACGAGGCCTTTTAGGTTTAGTAACGTCAGACATTTGTGCTCCGAAATGCTGGTAGCTGCAGCTCAGTAGTAACTGGCAACCTGGATGCCGAAATGCTACTGACTGCGTGATTGGGAGATAGGTGGAGGGTGGCACAACAGGCCAAAACACAAAATGACAACATCAACATTAGTTGTGGGCTGCAACTTCGCTTTTGTAATGAGAATATTCTGGCTGGACTACTGTTGTCAGTGATATAAGTATTTGAAATTAACATCATTCCTTAATGTCTGGTGATATATCAGGGCCATTTCATGATTAATCAACATACATTTCTTGCATATTGGTCCTTTAAAATTAAATGAAATGTTATGTTATAACTCATCTGTCACCCCCATGATCCCTGTGACACTCCTCCGAGCAACTGTTTTTTTTTTTTTTAACATCCCAGTAGTCACACAAATCACAATCAAAAAAAAAAAAGGAAATCCTGAAATGGTTGTGATTGGCTGTCCTCCATTTTGAGATTTGAATTTCCTGTCCCCTTGCATGATGGATGGTGACAGCTTTTACAATGTAGCTATCAAATGAATAGGATTGGCCAGTGCCTCAGTGTCATTTGATTAAAGTTCAGCTCTCCTCAACTTTTGGTCGCTTGCCTCTCTTGCTTTGGGTTGCCTCTCTGTACTACAGGTCCCATAGTGCATTGCACCAGGTCTCTATAAAAAATAAAAGGGATTGTGAGTCTGCCCACCAGAACATTGCACAGCACTGCTACAGTGTGTTCCTACCATACGGGTGAACACTACCGGAACCTTTCTCTACTTGTGCAGGCTATTCCACTTGCTCATTTGAAACATTAATGAAGTTTCACATTCATATTGCATTTTCAAACATATCAGTATCTCACAGTGAGTTGTTGCACCCTTGTCCATCACAGATGGTGGCTAATGTCATAAAGCATATACACACTGACCTCATCAGAAGAAATAACATAGATTCCAACAAAGTCACGTAAACACTTTTTATTTCTGTATAGAGCCAAATGATATACAGGCATGATAAATGGGCAGGGGAAAAAACAACGAGACACAGATTTGTCATGAAAACAGTTTTCAATAAAGAATTCAATAAATACAATCAAAAGGCCCACATCTACTTTGTTGGCTAATCACTCAGAGTTGAGGCTGTCTTTCTAGAAGCCAGCACCCAGTCCGCACGCATCACAAATGCAGAATGCTAACTACCGGGGTCATAAAAAGCGTATCTCTTGGACGTCACTGAGCGGGGCTTTTCAGGCCAATTCCCATTCGTCTTCTTTTGAGTCTCTCCCTCCAAAAAAAGGCCTTTTGTCTTGGGCCACACCCACCTGTCTCCGTAGTAACATTTTATAACACGATGGAGGTAAATACTGGCCGGTATCGAGGAGCCGTTGTTAAAGAGTCTCTTGGCCGCTGCAGATCCCGTAATGTTTTCTCAGCAAGCAAACGGGAGATGGCGTGTAAAACGTCTCCTGCTGTGTGGCTTTAGAAGTTTGGATTAGTGGCTCTTGTTTCCAGTCATTTACTCTCATTCAGTTAAACGCTGTGTTAAAAATGACAATGGAGGGGGATGCAAACCAGCCAGAGTCAGAACGACTCCTGCACTCGATCATAGGGAAGAACCGGGAGCTCAAAAGGCTCCTCAGCGGAGAGGAGAAATGCGATGAGCAGCACCTACTGCAGCAAATAATCGCCCTCTCCAAAGACCTGAGCTCATTTCACCTGGAAAACTGCACCACCTGGAGGAAAATGCTTCAGGTTTCATTAGAAACACTGTCGTCTGAAACTTCCCTGCAGCACCGAACAGGTGGGAAAGTCTATCTCAGTGAAAGACAAATTAAGTCAGTCACAGAACATTGGCATTTGTTCTTAAAATTACCAATAGGAGTACAATTTTTGAATTTTTTCGAATTTGTGTTTAAGATTTGTGACGTCAGGTGTAAAATTGAAGACCTCGGGGCTAAAAGTACTAAAGTCACAAAATGTCAATTTAGAGAAAAAAATCAAGGCAGTGGACTAAGGTAAATATATAAGACGTTTTCTCATCCTTAACCTCATGCTGTATGAAAATGTGACTGAAGTACTTGTAGCGCTTGGCTCTTCAATTATGATCAGTATTATCATATTAATTTATTGCAAATGAGGGATTATTTAAAGGTGACAAGAGGTTTTTCTGTTGTGCCATGGCTTATTTTAGACGAGGAGAATGCCAGCTGGAAGGCATGCAGATTTGGGGATACCATGTGCAGCGTGTTGGAAGATCTCAGTGGCATTGAGCGATTCTTACAAAACATTCACGGGAAACTGGACTCAACAGCACACACGGCCTCAGATAGTGATGTGGCTGACCAGCCTGCACAGGACCTGGAGATGATGCATTCCTCGCAACCAGACGGGCTGGAGCATGGGCATCCACAAAATCAGGAGGATCCTGTTGGTCCTCAAAATCTTTTCCAGGACTCCAGTTCCCATGGTGCACCAGGCTCCAACCTCATGAACACTCCTGCTGTCTGTTCTTATGATGCCAACCTGAGGCCTGTAGATAATGAGACGACATCACAGCCCACAGATGCGGATAATAGGGATGTTTTGGATGAGGTAGCCCCTGATATGGGTGCAGGTGATGTAGCCGTGGCTGATGTCAACAGCCTGAAGGAGGACGTCCCGGGTGCTGGAGTGACGGATGAAGGAACAGAGGCAGGAGTTAGTGGAGGTGACAGAGGAGAACGACCCGGAGGAGAGAGGAGCGGTGACCTGGTCACACGCGCGTGAGTGCCGTATTGTGTGAATAATTATCCAGCTTTCCATTTCAACAAAGCCCATGAGCTACTCCTTTGTGGTAGGTAAGGTAAGATCTGATAATTAATGTTAATAATAAGGTTGGTGTTAGATAGGATGGAAAAATGTCTGCAGCTTCCAAATGCATGATCTCCACATATATTTCTATCATGAAAAAGATTTCAATTATTTTTCATTATGTTTGTTTGTTTGTTTGTTTGTGTGTTTATTTGTCAGGGACAGTGCATATTGACGAACAGTATACAGTAAACATGCCGGAATTAGCTAAAAGGCTAGTTTTCGTCCGTAGTCCCTGGCCAGATGTAAACTTGGCAGCCTAAAATAAAATAAAATAAAATAAAAAAGAAAACAAGCTTAAAACAACATCATTGCATGCAGTTATGATAAAAGTAGAGCACAGGTAGACATTGCGGCACAAACATGGCAAACATGAAAAGGCAACAAACAATTACAATCAGCCTAATTCACAAAAACAAGCATAGACCGTGTCAAATATCTGCAAGGGCAAACATCAGTAAAACAGACATAAGCAAAAACGAATATGAGCAACAAAGCAATAATAACAGTAGTAAATTAAGCACAGAACTGTTAAGCAACAAAGCAAAAAAAACAGACATTAGCAGAGGCTGACAAACAAGCAGACACAATCAACAGGATAACTGTAACACCCACGCACAGCAGACACAGCAAGGCAGGTCCACTACAACACACGACAGCACTTAGTCACACAGCATTCGCATCAACAGAGTGGACAAGAATAAGCATGTACTAGAAATAAGCAGGCAGTTGTTAAGATACGAACAGAAGCAGCAACTGCACTACTAATGCGTACAAGTTTGGTTATTGATAAGCCATGTTTTCAGCTGTTTTTTGAACAAATGGTATGTACTACTTTCTCTGATATACACTGATACTGTATTCCAGTCCTGCGACGCCTTAACTGAAAATGCTGAGTGGCTAAAAGCACTTTTTATGATGGGTATGACACATTCTCCTCGAGTGGAACCTCTGGTTGCCCGGTTAGTGCTTGACCTCTGTGTGATGAATGTTTGAAGTGGAGGAGGAGCAGTCTTATTCAAGATCTTAAAAACAAGCCAAAGGTTTGTGTACTTGATTAAATTGTCCCAGTGTTTGTTTATTTATTTATCCATTAATTAATTAATTCTTCACTCAGTTAATTTTCTCTTCTTCACTTCGTACAAACTCCTCGGCCACTTAAGCTGAAATAGACAGCATTAGTGTCAGGCCTTCCCATTGGCTGTATGGGCATGCCACAGGACGGGGGCTAGAGATATGTAACCGTATACATCCATTCTGTCATTGATGTTTAATCCTCAGCTAGCAGGGAAGAGTAGACGATCAAAGAGGGTGATGTATTGGATGACTCTGGAAGAATGCATTTGACATTTCTCGAAATCCCAGGGATTAGCTGTACTGCTGTCAGTGTTGATGTAGTTTTGTGTTGCGGTGCACAGACGGGCCAGGTCAGCGCGACTCTTTGGTGAATATAGGGCCTAATCAGTCTGTATGTGTCACTTAGCAAGGACATTACAGTTTCTTGTTCAGATTGTTTTCCACAAAAACAGTGCCTTAATATAACAAAGTTTTAGCCAGTGTTATGGTGTTGGAGTTCATCACAGCCTGAATCATTGTTTACAGTTTGAACGCCATCTGTACGACATCAAACTTCCTGGGGAAAAAAAGGGAAAAAATACTGGTGGATTCATGACACGAGTTAGACAGAATCACATCTCCTACATTGGGGTATGAACCTGGTTCAGCTCACGATAACAGAACATTAGCCCACCTACTGCTGGAGCAATTTGTAGATTTGATTGATTTTAAGTCATCAGGATTCAGTTAGCTGTCAGAAGCTTAGGGTTAGGGCACACATTTCTAATTTGAGTTTAGATCATACCGCAGATTTTCTTGTGTGATGCTACTCTATGTAGTCTCCTAAGCCTGTCTATCTATTCCACAATCTTCAAGTGATACATGGATGTTTAGGTGGAAATCAGGGTATGATCAGGTGGAATTTCACCTCTCTGCTTGTAAACAGCCTTGTGAATTCAACAACAGTTACTTGTTCTGATTGGCTCGTTCACGAGTCATTATCAGTGATACTCAATCCTGAATCAGCCTGGCTGGGTTGCATGCACTATGACATTGTCTGCCCTGTAAAACATTACCCATGTTAGCCTGATTAGAAGAGCTAACAATTAAATTATTGCACCCCCCTGCTGTGAAGGAACAATGTTGTCTAGCAGCAACTGGGCCTGTGTAAAAAATTAATTGCTCCAATTAAGCATATTTATCTGTGCTGTGTTTTATGATAGCAGTCTTGACAACTGGTGACGTGAAAGCAAGCATAATGGCTAATAACAAACTTGGCCAGTGTGAAATCACTTCTGTTTCCTCGGGCTGGTCAGACCCCTGTTTACAGACACTCTGTTGAGGTCATTTCCTTACATTCCTAAACTGTTTAATCTCCTAATTGGTTTAAAGTCAGAAAAAGCTTTTCTTTTTTTCATATTGTAGGACAATGTCAGAAACATATTCTGTATCAGCTGGTTGAAGCACGACACTGAGGGAATATCAGACTTACAGTGTATTGATAGCAATGTTCAAAATCACCATCACCATGTTTAATGGCCACAGCATTAAATTCTGTGGAAAATGTCTACATGTTGTGCATCATTTTATACAGATGTTTCTGTAATTCAGCAGAATGTATTTGGTACCACTGGAAACCTTGGGATATCCACTGGAATTTAAAACAGGCCTGAAGTTCAATACGGCATCTGCATTTTACGGACCCCAATATGGATCTGTAGGTTTTATGGGCGTGGTTTACAGTTAGCATACACAGATAGGCTAATCACACGTTAGCCATATTTACCCCCCGCCCCCCACCTCCCCCCCATGCCGTGCTGGGGGCACTTATTAATTGCATTACATTACACTGTATATGTCAAATACGTAAGCTAGATTTGTAATTCCTTCTTATTGTGTACTTTTCCAGGCTGTCAGTGCAGTCAGCATCTGGGACAAGTAAAGACCCAAATCTGTGCTATGTGACGGCCCCCGGGGTCATAGGTCAGCTCATGATGTGCGAGGAAGTGAACTCCGCCAGCTCCCGGGTGGTGCGTGAGGCGGAGGAGCTGGTCAGCAGGGTGCTCAGGATTCAAACGCTCGAACCATTGAGGGCCCCCAGCCCAGTGATCATCGCCATTCCTTTCATCAGCCGCCACCGGGGGAGCTATCGAGACATTCTTGTGAAGGTTTTCGACAAGGACGAACGGAGTAGCTATATCACCCCCACCTCCATAGAGGGCGTATACGGAGGAAAGAGGGTTGGTATCACTAAAGAAAAAAAAATTACTCAAACACTTTTACAGCCCCAATTATGGGAGAGTTAGCGTATTATGGAAAATGCTAATAAAATCAAGAGAGGGGTGATTTGAAAAAGTCCGTTCATCCCCTGTTATCTTGAAAGCAATATGAACATCGACACTTCATTTGTTGCTTTCAATTTTGAATTCAGTTGTTTGTTGAAAAAATATGCTTATATCAAATTTTATCATTGCAACAGACTCTAAAAAATGTTGGTGCGGGTGAAAGTTAGGTGTAATTAGGATTTGACAGGTTGCAATAGTAAGGTGATGTGGAACAGGTGATGTCGGTGTTCTAATATAAAAGCAGAATCAAAAAAAGCCTTGAACCTTCAGAGCAAAGATGGATCAAGACTCATCAATTTGCCAACAGACATGTCAGCATATATCCATCACATTGACGAATACATTCCACAAAAACAACGCGGCAGGATTTTGGGTATTTCACCCATGACAGTGTGTAATATATCAACAAAATGGAAGGAATCTGGTGCATAAAGGGCAACACTGATAATCACTTCTGAAAGAACGTAATCTTTGATCCCTCTGACATCACTGTCTTAATTATTGTCATGTGACCAGGATGGATATGATGACATGGGCTCAGAAGTACTTCGATAAACCTTTCATAGTCAGCACCATTTGCCGCTCCACCCACAGATGCAAGTTAAAGCTTTACCATGCAAAACTGAAGCCACACATCAACACTGTCCAAAAAACACCATCAACTTCTCTGGACTCGGTGTCATCTGAGATGGACAGTACCACAATGGAAACAGGTTTTGTGGTCCGATGAATCAAAGTTCTCATGTCAAAAAAAAAAAAAAAAAAACTTTTCGTTGTGCCGTTTTAAATATAGCAGAGAGTGAATAACCTTTTGACTTCATTTTCATTTCACATAATGTGCCAACTTTGAGTTACTACTGCATATATATACAACTGATGCAAAGGTTTGTTAAAAAAAAAAGCTTGTATAAATGTGTGAACAAGCATAACAAAAGCAGATGCTTTAGTTCATTTTCCTTGCATTGTTTATGTTCACTCATTACCTTAAACATTGAAGGGGAACTGCAAATCAAGCACTGCCAATTATTCATCAAATAAAATCAAAATATGTATTTCCAATTGATTTTTTTTTTTTTATTTTCGAAAAGGTAAGTGGGCAGTTAATCCTCCTTTCACATTTTTTTTTTCTGCCAGTACCACTTTCGGCAGCCATATTGTTTGCTGTGCTGTACTTTACTCAGACTGTGAGCGATCATGTGTTTGAACATGTTGATGCAAAGATATTGAGATTTATCTGTCTGTTTCTGGGCTGTGGCAGGGCAGTTTCGCAGAGGTTAAAGTGTACAAGCTGGGCCTGTTTGCAGTGGTGTCATGCTTGCGAAGAGAGAGCTTCACCGTCCCCAGGAAAGGGCTGTCTCTGAAGCTCAGCATGGATTCACGTATTTGCTTTGATTACTTCCCAGGAACCTTCTCCTCACCGGTGGTTGTGCAATCCATGGTATGACTCTGCGGTTCTTTATTAAAAAGACATGAAGTAACAAATCCCCAGCTAACACCGAGCAACTCTAGAATAATGCGCTTTGCTTTTGGCAGTTCAGTACATTTTTCATTCAAAAATAAGTGCTTCAGCTGGATCATTTCTTTCCTGAGTATATGAATAATAATAATAATAATAATAATAACTATTATGATGACTATTATTATTATTATTATTATTACTACTGCTACTGCTTCTGATACTACTACTACTATTATTATTATTATTTGTATTGCACCTTACAAAGATTTTGAGTACCATTCACAGTAAACCATAGCCTTGGTCCCCATAAATATTGAAAGAAACTATTATTATTATTATTATTATTATTTTTATGATAGATCCAACCTGTGGATGGCAGTTTGCTGTCGATGCTGAAGGGGCGAAGTGATGCGTACCTGGGGGTTCTCTCTTCGAGTTCGCTGGTCTACCTGACTCACCCCTCCACCGTACGTTTCCGCAGACCCCTGACCCTCACCCTGCCCTGCCCCCCCAACCCCGAGCGCAAAAAAGCGGGGGAGGAGCCGGACCGCGCTCGCCCAGCCACCACCGCCACCATGGCAACCAGGCCCACCCACCGAGTGAGGTAATCACAGGGGGACAAACCCTGTTTCAGCTTGACCCACCTTCCATCTGAGATCATCAAATGGGGACTGATCTTGCTACAGTCATCTCCCGTGAAACTGTGAGACGATGCCCATTTCTCAGAGCGTAGGCTGCAGCCGAGTCAGGTTGCATTTCTAGGCTGCTATGACATTGCAGGCTGTTCTACTGTGAGGGCGTCTTTGAATACAGCCGAGAAATACATCCTTAATCTCGCCTGATATCAGACGGAAATGTCAGCTTGTTTACATTCACTTTCCATGTTTACAATTCCATCCGATATCAGGCTAGATGAAGGCTGCATTCCTCGGCCGTATCCGAAAGCACCTTCACATTTGAACAGTCTTCAGTAATGCAGCAGCCCAGAAATGTGGCCTACCTAGACTGCAACCTACACTTTGCGAAACGGCCAATAGCGAAACGGACCGTAAACCCTGCTAAAGTCGATGCCTGAGTGATGATGTTTGCCTGGCTTATTTGAGTGTGGTGATAACTGATAAGATATTGGCCATATCAGTTAATCAAAATTTGATCTTGCAATGAAATCCAAGGGCTGAATATTTGGCCAAAATAAACATGTCAAACCAGAGACGAACAATATTAACTAAAACTTCATCACCTTTATTGGGTTCTGAGCCAAGTTGAGGATACCTTTTCACTTTATCCAGACCCACTGAAACTAAATTAAAAAAAAGAGAAAAATATAAACCATTCACTATCTGAAAAAAGCACATTACTGGATATTAAAAATGGTGTTTTGTGCCATCTAATGCTAGGTGCCCACTATCACGATTCGCGGCATGATTGAAATTGTGGTCTTAATCGTGGAGTAATCGTGGTGATCCTATCAGATCTTATCAGATCTTGAGGTCAGTCGTGGCAATCGCGTTGATTGTAGAAAAGTTTTGGACGGTTCAAAAATTTCCTGCGATCCACACGATTAATTGTCAATCGTGATCATCGCATCACCTCGTATCCAAACCTGAAATTTTAAGCCGCTTTCACGCTGGACACGAAACAAATTTTTCGCGCAACAGATTACATTCAAAGTCAATGCAAAGGTGCGAATACACGCGAAACATGTAATCCGCGTCTTTGCATTGATTTTGAATGTTATCTGTCGTGCAAAAAATTTGTTTTACGTCTGGTGTGAAAGCAGCTTCACAGAAGTCCCACGATCAGCTATGAATGGCCAATCGTGGCGTTCGTAACGGAGCGCACGACAGTGGGAACTAAGGATAATGCATCTAAAAACCCTTTTCCTGGGACCCATAATCCATCCTTCTCTTCAGAGTGCAGATTTTGGTTTGCTAAATCTTGGTGTATTATCCAGTTATACTGTGGGCGACTCCCACCATTTCAGGTCTAGCAGTGCCGCGGTAAAGAGCTCCACAGAGACTGGGAATGAGCAGCTGGTCTTACTGGGATATAAGGAGGAGCAGTGGATGGTCATGGAGGATATTACTGTCAGGAACATGCAGAATGGACTCGTGTCTTTTGAGCTGACGGACAATCTCCAGCGGTATGTGAATTCAGCACATTAAATGACGACCTGAGCTGAATGTATGCATCTATATGTATAATCCCTCCTCAGATCAGCAGTATTACAATAATTATAAAAATAGCGATGCTCCCAATTTTAGTGAGTACATGGCCTTCTGAATTATACCATACAGTGAAGTTCTGTTGTTAATGCAAAATGTAATGTTGGATTAATATTAGATATGTACATTTGCACTCAAAGGGGAGGGTAAGAATATGCCACTATCTGAACTTCACCTGCTTTCCCACACTTTTCTTTTTATATACATTCAGTAGCTTGATTCTCAATGTGTCATTTACTGAGACGATACAGGGTCCTCTCCGCAAATATATCCATCCCCTTTGATATCAACTGATGACCTCAGGGCAGATCCCAGTCCGGTGAAACTGACGGCTCTCGTATCACTTCCAGGTTAATAGTTTTGCGCCTGGCGTCGTCGCTGAGGCCGGGCCATTTGACCTCTCTGGTGGAGGCGGTGGAGGGCTCGGTCCACAGCTCCAGGGTGACCATCGTGCTGCACCATCAGGCGGAACAGCCTCACGCCGTGGTAGTGGCGCTGGTGCCCAGTAAAGACCTGAGCTGGGAGCTGGCTAAGCTTCACAAAGAGGGGTACCGTGGACCCCCGATCCGTCGGGCGACATCACCATGCGAGAGGGCGAACAGCTCCAGCTGTCCTTCAGAGGAAACATCACGTCCACAGGTCAGTGCGCTACATTACAGGCATACAGCAGTGCTCCAGTGCCCCAGAGTGATGTACAACGGTAACTGCACGATGAGGTGCAATTCCTTGTTGTAAATGTGAAGAACTGTTCATTAACAGTTCACAAACAGTTCATGATATAAGTTCATGAATTATGCATGAACTGTTCCTGAACACTAAATGGCCGTTTATGAACTCTGTGCATGAAAAACACTCATGAACTGTTCACAAACTTATTCCTAAACTATTCATGAATAGTTCATAAACATTTTCATTCATGAAAAGTAGTTCATGAACTTTTTGTGAACATTGTTCATATGCGTAAGTTTATGAGCACTTAAAGAACATGTAAGGAACAAATATGTGGCCATATACTGGAAAGAAACCCACCCTCATGGAATCTCCACTGATCTCTCTGTCTATAATGTTGGATTTACAGCAGTGCGTTAGAAAATGAGCAGAATAAAAGCTAAAATGTAAATTGAGGGTATTCCAAGGCATTATATTCACATTTATCTCAAGAGATTAATGTCATGTTGCTACTAATAAGATGGCAGACAGCTAAACAATCTCTTTGATAACCAATGAGCTTCCAAACCTTGGCCCTAACAGCGCCTCTTTAATGAGAATGTTGTTGGACTGTTACAAATGCTTGAAAACCCACTTAGGTGCTGTCTCTTAAAGTCAGACTAACATTGACAGAAAAATACCTCAAAAAATATGAGTGATTGTTTTGCACAATATTAGAAATTAGGCCTTATTTATAATTCAGGGTTTTTACCTCTATCAGTAAATAGATCGACTAGACATTTTGCTGAATAGTCAGCTTCACACTTGACTTCTCAGAAAATATGATGCAAGAATATGAAATGCATAAACATATCTTAATAAATGTTTATTTTTCATTAGATTTTCCGGAATAATTCAGAATGTTCAGGCTAAACTGCTAATCATAATTCATACATTTTTAAACATGATATTTTGTGAGCAGCATTGCAAAAGCATTGCTATGTGACTTCATCGCTAAGCAGGACTCCATAGCCTGTTTATTAGGCCAGATGTTACACCCCTGCCCGTGGTGATCTTTCTCTTTCCCACTTTCTCAGCTCCATTTGGTACAAGCGTACATGTTCTACAAATCATTTATGGAAAGTAATATAATCTAATGGTAAACAAAAGGTATAAAAATACGCTAAAATAAGAGCTGACTATGTGCACTTGTCAAATCAAAGAGGGCAGAGAAATTTAAATTAAGATAAAATCGGTCTTTGTCCCAAATACTGTAGAGCTTACTGCTTCCATGATGCTGATGTGTTCATGCAGGGGACTCAGTGACTGAGGTAATCACGTTCCACAATCAGAGGAAGAACCGCTTGTTCCTGCAGCTGACTGAAGTGGACGAATTCGGGAATTACAGCTCTCCTCATTATAAAGGAACCGCCATCTTCCATCGGATATCACGAGATCAACGGATCTCCTCTGGAGACACGCCCATCACATCCCCGGATACCTCCCCCCAAAACCCTGTCTGCAAACTCTCCCTGACTTTACCAAAGGTATGACTCACCAAACAGATGGCCAATCAGCCAGTAAGACCGCAAGCCACTTCACTCACTGACCAATCACAGCTAATGCTCAGTGTTTTGAAAATATTGAAGGAAGGGGATGAGCAGAACCGACTCAACAGTCAGATAAAAGGCAGCTGTTGACCTTGAGCACCTATTTACCTTTATAGACTGCAATAAACTAGGGGCGTGTTTCCCTAAAGCATAGCAGCTAACTGCATTAGCAACTTACATAGTTTGGCCATACACAATCAATGGTTCCAATTACTGCATGTAAGTTAGCATCTGTGATTTTGGGAAACTTTCAGCTTCAACCACTAACAAGTAAAATTATAAAACAATCAAATTACAACAACACATGCAGTATAACAAATGACTAGCCAAATGATAAAAAATAGTCCCGATTAATTGACTGACTGACTGCAGTATCTGAGTGGAGAGAGCATTTATTTAGATGCGACCCACTGGCAATCGAGGCAGTATTTATTTCAAACATGTTTATTGTGTGGCCCACACTTGTCTCCGGGGTTATTAAACACATGCGGCTAACTGCGTAGCAGTGAGTGGCTCTTTCGATAATTTCATTTGTGGAATGATTTTAGGCCTAAGCTGACATGAAGCAACATGAAAGCTCTTTAATGAAGAGGCTGAGCAGAAAAATCTTTTTCATTCCTCTTCCTCTCAGGTAAAATCTATTCTTCCATCATCTTGCTCTCTAATTCCTGTTCAGGAATGGGGCTCGATTGTAATCCAGTAAGGACACATCCTGGCCAGTTTGTCAGTCAATCACTGGGCACTTTTCATACACTCATACCTAAGGGCAATTTAACATCTTCAAGTACCCTTTCCTATGAGTCTTTGGACGGGGGTAGCAACACAGGTAACCTGAGAGAAACCGAAGCAAACATGGAGCAAACGTGAAAACTCCAAGCACATTGGCACAAGCCAGATTCGAACGCTTGACATTCCTTATATGAGGCAACAGTGGTATCCACAGCACCACACTGACTCATCTCCAGTACGATTTTTTTAAGCAAGTTGTATTTTCAATTGACACCAGCCCTGAAATAGTAGATGTTGGATCAAACCGCATCTAACCCATAAATCACATATTTGGTGAACACAAAAATTTTGACATTTAGAAATAACTCCCAAAGACTCCCATTCCTTAATCACCCACGACGACCATGGACCAACCAACATTATGTTTGCTTCATCTCACTTACAGCATAAAATGAGAGGGGAGAACTTGTACACATAAATAATATAATCAAAATATAATAAACATTGTATAATCGCGAGCAGTCGTTAATGGGATCCAAGCAACATGAGGAATAATGAATTTATATGAATTTGAATGAGTTTTTAAAATGTGCATTGTATTCCTTGCCCTGCAAGTTTCATGGTGATTGGTCATTGCTAAGCAGCTGTCACCTGATTGGCTAATAGTGGCCATGTTTTTAGAAGTTTCTCTTGCTCATTGGACAGACTATCAGACTTTTATTCAGAGATACAATGTACAAAACTACAACTATTTGAAAAGCTGCGGCAATTTTACAGTTTTGCTTCCAACAGCCTTCTATTGGCCTATTGCAAACAAGTGTTTCGGGCTGCAGCTTATTGTCCATTATAAGTTCTGTGATGATTTGACATTGCTTTTAGGAGTTGCGCCTCAGTTTTCGTCCAAAAACATTGGCATCTTTTAGCTTCATCACGTAGCCACTCTATTTTGCCGGAACTAAGTGGACACTCTTATCTGCCCTAACTGTAAATGTAATCAATAATGCCATGATCAGGGAGTAAAGTGCAGGGGAGTTCAGTCTGAGCAATAATGTATGATTTCTGTGCTTTATGTGTGTTTGTAGAAGGTGAGAAGCATCAGTCGACCGGTGAGCGCCAGGGTGATGTCATCTGAGCAGTCAGGTAGGGGCGATTTACACACAAAATGTGTAGTTGCACAAATACACTCACACCACTCATCACACACAACACGCAGACTGCACACACTCACGAACACACACACTGGATACACGCAAAAACAGATGCACATCACATGGACCACGCACACACACCCATATGCGTGCACGCATGGGCACACATACATGCATTTGCACACTTGCTCTCACACGCGGATGCACACTCACGCATGATACAAACCACACACACACACACACACACACACACACATATGTCTGCACTCACAGATGTACACACACACAGCCAAAAACACCATGGTGACAGTTCTTCAGAAAGGTTATGGATCATAATCATTAGTAATTCCGTCCCCCCCAGTGTCAGACCCCCTGTCGGACGAGCTGCTCCGCTGGCTGTCGGAGGAGCTCAGTGAGGATGACGCCGCTCTGCTGGTGCTGTGCCTGCGCGTGAGCCGCAGCTCCATACAGCTGGTGAAGCTGCAGGTGCCCGACCACCTGCCCCAGCAGATTTACCATCTGCTGATGGTGTGGCGCAGGGGCCTACCGACCTCCGCCGACAAGACAGGCCTGCTATCCCGCTACCTATGCAAGAGCGGCCGTCCCGACCTCGCCAAAGAGCTGCTGGGACAGAGCTGCAGCCCTGTGAACACATGATCTCACTAACGATCATTCAGCCTTTCAGTTAATCCAGCAATCAATCAGTCTGCCTGTCAGTCCCTCATGCAGTCAATCAGTTAAACCAGCAATCAATCAATTTGCCCAACGATTGGTCATTCAGTCAGTTAATTGGACAATCAATCAATCAGTCATTCAGTTAGTCCAACAATCTATTAATCAGCCAATCAATCAATAAAGTCATCTGGAAATCAATTAGTCAATTGGTTTGTTTATAAGTCAGTTAGATAATTCAACATTCAATCAGTTATTCAATCAAGCAGTCAATCAGGCAGTCCAACAATCAATCAATTAATCCAAATGCCAATCAGTAAATGAATCGATGGAATAATCATGTGTTTGAACAGTAAGTCAGTCAGTAACATAATTAATTAGTCTGTTGATCAGACAATCAGGCAGTTCAATTGTCAATCGGACCCCTGGTAACCACCCATGTGGAGGAAATGAGGAATTGTAGTTGTAATTTCCAGTCTACACACATGATGGCAGCATAACTCAAGGCAATATTTCTCACAGGGGGAAGATCGCTCGGAACGGTGTACTCTGCGTGCAGCTATGTGTTTCTGTTTGGTTGCTCAGCCACAACAAGCGTATTGTATTTGTGCTTTACATAATTCAAGCTAAAGGATAGATAGATAGATAGTTAGATAGATAGATAGATAGAATCACGTTGTGAATTGAAGTGTAAAGGTAGTTTAAGGTGTCAAACCTGGCATGAAAATACAGTTAACTGGTAAGAGTGAGAGATAAGCTCAATATAAACACTACATACAGACTAGGCTAAGTAAACAGCCACTTTAGATACAGAAATGAAGATAAGCCTGTACGATCAGGTACAGCGCAAACCAAGAGAAAATACAAATACATTTGAATACAAAAACAATACCCAGAGTATGACGGTTTGTACAGTCTGGTGACTATAGATGCATAAGAACTCCTGCGCTGTTCTGTGGAATATTCCTGAAAAATTACTCAATTGCTAAAGATCCCCATTTAACTCGCCCATTTGTTGTTGAGGAGGACATTCCCATTGTCTGTGATTGTTAAGATGTTGCTTTTAATCATTTTATCTCTTTCTCTGTCTGTTTTATACTTGTAATACAGACTTCGACCGATGTCTTAAGAAAAGTGCTAGTCGATACAGATTCTTTTATGTTTAAACAAAGTGTTGGACATAAGTCTGCAGTGCAAACTGTCAAGTTCATGCTAATTATAGTTGTTCTTCTATAACTATAACTTCTACTGTATCGACTTTCTTTCTCCGTGACAACCACAAAACTCTCAGTCCATCCAGCCAGTGAAATTATAAGACAACCAACGACTGTGTCAGCGACATTACAAATATTCCACAGGTTTAAGACGCCATGAGATGGCACTGATATCTTTTTCTCTGATATCATTTTGGTCATTAGACCCCATGGAGGGATACGTCATATGAGTATTAAATGGCCTTTAGTCCCTCTCTTGCTGTGAATAGAAAAATATGTGCTGCATGACGTGTTTGTGTGAATTCTCTTGCGTAAAGGTTAGCTTCTATATGATGTGTTTCTGTGAATAAGGTAAAACTTGAATAATAAAGAAAGTAAAACATGTAATATGCAGTATGATGCAGATTTGTCTCAGAATGAATATTTCCAAGAAAAAAAAAAACAATAAAGTTTATCAGTTTGAACATTAAATATCTTGTCTTTGTAGTGTACTCAATTGAATATAGGTCCAGAAGGATTTGCTGATCATTGTATTCTGTTTTTATTCACGTTTTACACAACGTCCCAACTTCATTGGAATCGGGGTTTGTATGACTATGACAATACGAGTAGGTTATAGGCTCAGAAACGGTCGTGATTGAGGCTGAGTGATCAGAGATCTGCATGAATCACACTCATTAGAGCAGGCAGTCTGTGAGATGGCCCTGAGTCCCCGCATTGGCATTTGCTGATGGCTACCAAAGCACACATGTAGAGCAGCTCTGCGCTGGAACACAGGAAGTGCCAGGGGCCAGATATCTGGGGGCCACCCAAGATGGGGGAGAGAGGATCGGCAGAGCCGGGGGCCCCGAGACTGTGTGGAATCAGAAGTTAATGAAGTATTAAGCGAAGGGGTCGGCCTGCTGAATGTTTAAACAGGCCCTGGGCGGGTGAGGAGCCGCGTTAGCCCGGCAGAAGGGGCCCCCTGGGGATCGGGGGCCAGCGGGGGACGTCATTAGCGCCAGCACGTGGGCCCCGGACACCCGCTGCTCCGGCTGTCGCTAAATGTCACCAGAGCGACGCAAACAGCGTAAAAAATAGCCTCCTAGCAGTGGGACACTCTTAACCTTTCCATTATTCAAAAGGCCACGCTGCATTCATTAATGCCGGGCTGTTCCGGGGCTTTCCGACAGCAGGACAGGAGCGGGTGGGGGTGGGTGGGGGGGGAACGGTTTAATTTGCAAACTTTGCCATGCTTATTATCCTTCTACCGAAAGCTATTTCTGGTCAAAATTGGTAGTGAGTACAATATATTTGATGCAAAACCGCAATTATACACTCCAAGAAAGGCAGTCATTTAAAAAATGTGGAAATGTGCGCTCCAAGGAAGCCAGTCATTTTGAAATACAGACAGCCTGGCGTCTGAGGTGTCATGGTAATGCCCCACCTGTCTGCTGGTCTCATACTCGGGTCATGGCTGCACAGTACTTATCTTATCCAGTCAAGAGCTGTCCCAATAGATCACTGCCAGAGGAGCGAAATCACTCATTTTCTATTCGAGGGTAATGGGATATTCGTAGCTGAATGCCCTCGTCATTATCAGTAAGGCTAACCCTGCTACTGAGATCCTAGGTCTCAGACAGGGAGTTAGGCCCTTCAGCCTGCACCCCTCATTAGAGTCTATGTGCCCAGTGGTAAAGGTTAGCTGTTAGCACTTAGCGCCCAGAGTGATGGCGAGATTTATGTCTACAAGGGACTTGGCAATACTGATTCCACACTAATGGATCCTTTTTAACTCAAGCCTTTGCAGCCTGTTAATCCCAAATCCCAAATTTCATTTCACGAAATTAAGTGGTTTGTCTAAGTCTTCAGAAAGTGATTAATTAAAAGAGTCAATAATAGACTTACAAAGACTGGCTACAGACCCGCAAATACATAAACTGCAGCAATCAAAACTCTGAAGGAAAAGCGCACAAATAAGCCTCTTGAGCAACTGAATGCCACTGACCAAGAGCAGAACACAGAAGTATTTATTTGTCTACTTATTAATTTATTCCTTTATTTCAGTTTGAAAAGAGGTCGGAATGACGCAGAGAGAAACCTCTTGAGGGCCGGGTGGTAGGAACACTCTAACCAAAACATTGCATATATTCTAATCTATATTTCCAAAAACCAAAAAGAGCAGCGGAGAACCTTGCAATAAAAAGTAAGTAAATTTTTGGTGGGAATAATTGTGTCACCCATATAATCTTCTGTATGGATGATCTTCAGCATGAATGGATGACAGTGGGGCAATTTTCATGATATTTATCACAATTTTGGCATCCTAGTAGGAAAAAAAATGACTGAATTCAAATTTAGTGCCAAATTTTATTCTCACTAATTTCAGCCTCACGATGCAGGGTACATAGCTCTGTATATACAGTGCATATATACTGTTGTTTAACAAAAATACGTACATGGCATTGTTTACTGAGGCTTCTATGGTGGTGTAGGTGGTGGTAATTGGCTATGACTATAAGGTCACATGCCCCCCCTGGCGTGTAGCATGCTGGTGGCATGCAGTGGTGGTACTAGCTGTGTATTTTTGGGGTGCACTATAATATTGGAGACTTAAGCAATATGCAGCTGTTTCTATCGTATAGTTCTGTTTTCAGCCAGCCCACACAGACTCATTAGTAATTTTGCTCGTGTTTTGATCTAGTTCCATCCTACCACAACATTTCCAACCCCAAAATTAACATCACTCATGCACCTGATAATCTCCTTCAGTTTCACCAGACCAAATTGGCTTTTTCATACATTCGCTACAACCATTGCTATGCACTGGAGTTCCCCTGTACTGCTAGTAAATACTGTTTTCTTGTTCCTATTTTAAGAAAGCAAGCATAGCACCCACTTTCACATCAATGTGTCCCATATCAGGACAGAAAAAATGCACATAATCTACAACCATTTATTTTATATTCCTCTGTGATGTATAACACAGCTGTGAGATCACCTCCTGGAGATTCTATTATCAGTTCTCCTTTAAATACACTCACAGGTTCCTTTGAGTAAAAAATTGACTCTACATAAGGGAATGTCCCCCCAGATTCCAGTAACTTTTAAATAAAATATCCGAGGACACATTTAAATGATGACACACCTACCCAGGCTGTATTCACTCCAGAATTAGTCCGTCCCCCCTCAATCACTGCTGATCCACACATACTGGGAACCTGGAAATCTATGTTTTGTATTTGCATCACCAGTAATGGAGGCTTGTGAGCAGTTTGTAGCTGCTGTTTTTATTTGACATGGTTGTGTAGCTACCTCCTCTCATCTTCACGATTTGCTCTGTAACAGGGCTTTGTGAGGGCAAACAGTATTTCACCATCTCAATCAAACCAGTACCCATAAAACCTCGCTGGATATCATGCAGCCCTATGTATTTAACGACAAGAAATCTTCAAACCACACTGAAATAATGACACCCTCATGCCCAAAATTCAGCTCTCAGTGTGTTGAAGTCTTACGAAACATCTACTAAATGACACTCGGTCGAAAGTGGCCAAAAAAACCCCTCGGCCCCGAAATCCTGGTAGATTCTGTAAGATTATCTTCTGAAAAAGATGATCTCACTGTCCAGTTCAGCCTGGTTACAAGTATGTTCACAGCTGCAGTGTCTTTTCATTCCACCTGACTCAGGGACATGAGCAGATGTGCTCACCTCAGATTAAACTGCACAATCCACTGAACAGACGGCGTTACATGCCGTTTATGTGACTCAGCCATGCAGCCCTGAATAGACAGTGCACCATAAGCGCTATGCCCATGCAAATATGATTCTTGAAGCCTGTCGTCCCCAGGGAAGGTTTTGATTGAAGCATTTTAAAAATTCAAAAGCGATTTAATAAGGTCGACCACAGAGACGATTTCGCGTTACGTTCAGTGAACAGAACCGAGGGGCTCAGGTGGGAATTTTGAGAAAACAAATTTCACACAGCAATTAGAGACGCTTTTCCGCAGAGACCCTGAAACGCTCAGAATGAATTGATTTGTTTGTGAGGCTTTGAAATCTGTCAGAAACAAACCTGACTCTGGGGTGAAAATGAGCCGAGGTGGAGTGAATGGGTTCGGCTCTCAGTTCTCATGCTCTTCAGAACTCATTGTGTGTATCTTCTTCACCCCCACACACACACACACACACACACACACACACGCTCATGTGCACACACACACACACACACACACACACACACACACACACACACACGCACACACCAGAATGCTTGAAAGACAAAGCCGCGGAAATGGAAAGAGCGCTATAATTTTTTGCGTGTAATTAACTCTCCCCACTTTGAAATTTGAATGCCATGTTAATTTTGAATGGCATTTTGAGTCACCATCAAAATGGTTCTGTTCCAGTCATAAGCTGGAGGAGGCCAGCTGTGTTTTCACCGGTGACTGGTGCCCCCCCCAAACCAACCCCCCCACCCCCAGATAGTTACTCAGAGGAGAGTAAAGTCAGGAAGCAAATTCTGCCCTTTACACAGAGGAAATAAAAATTTTATTTTATTTGAAAATGAACAAAAAGCTGCCTAATCTTCACAAAAACCAAGCACATCCATTCTTTCTTTTGATCGGTACCATCTATTTTGAATATTAGCAAAGGCTCGGGGCTGTGTTTGCCTTACAGACATACTGTAACCGCCGCTCGCAACTCGTTGAGCTGAATAGAGGGATTCAAACAACCAGCTGTTTGCAATGCAATATAACAGGCAATGCAATTACCCAGCAGAGAATTTAAACAGGGGAAATGACTGCATGAATACTGCACACGCATGCGAGTACGTCTGTGTTTCTCCGTTTTTCAGTTCTCAGCACCTGTCACATTAGCATTTTCATCTGTTTCATGACTGCAGTCCTTTTACTCCAGTCAGTTTTTTATCGTTCCCTGTGATGCTGGGACAGTAAAGTACCTCATTAACATCTCAATTAAGTAAATGAAGGGATTTAAAGCTGGATAATGATACATCCGTGATACACAGTAGGGTCCCCTGGGGCGGACTCATTATCTACAGTATATCTGTAGCGCTCTTCCGGATTCTCTCTCATCTGGCGCTCACACAATGACCCAAACTGACCCTGAGGTGGTGCCCTATTCGATTAAAGGGACCTGGTCAGGTTTGCGGTCTGGTCATAGTGCGGTCATTTGTTTCATTTTCCCAGAATACAGCTTCTCGCTATAATAATCTTTTCCACCCCCTCAATGTCATCATCAACCATACATTCAAGAAATTTATGTGGTTCCATAATAATATAGATTTGCCGTAGGTGAGTCTGATAATGGTGATTATGCGTTCTCTATAATGCATGAATTTAAAAAAACATCACCATTTGTGAATGAATGGTTTTCTAAAGGCGCCCATCTCTCTGAATTTCAATAATTTCAATATTTCAATAATAGATGCCTTCTTTGATGTCTGAGCTGAGCAGTGTTTCCCATCAGGCTGATCAGACGCTGTGCCTGAGATCCCACTTTCTCAGCAAAGGCCACAGCGCGTTTATTTCTGCTTTTCAGAGGCTCCAAAATATATTCATATTTATTTATTTTTGCCTAAGGCTTCCAAAAGTCTACCTTTGTGCGACAAACAAAACTAGCGACTCAGTGGCTCCTTCCTCTATCCCATTTGAAAATCAGGTCATCCTCGCCTGTGTGCCTGACAGCATTATTCTTTTATTTATTACAGGGCTTAGGGTATCAAAGTGTTTGTACCTCGATGGGAGATTAGTACATTTCCTGAAAAGTAAATCCATACATTATGAAAACGAATCCGGATTTAATTGGCAGGGCCAGGGAATCTCCGGAGAGCTGCTACATGAGCAGAAAGAAGCCCCCCGACTCCTGTGTTAATTACGGTGCAGTACTTACCGACGTACGGACTTACTGAACTAGGAAGAGTTGGTAAAGGCAGACTGGAGCCTGGACCTAGGAGGAAAAATATTCCCTGGTAAAATGGTCCGGTCTCTGCCTCCTGCACTTCGCTGTGCGAGGGGGGGAAATCCACTCGGCGAGGGCTGACCCCGGCAGTAAGTCAGATAAATGGGGCGTAAAGCTTGCACACAACCAGAGACATGCACACATTCCTATAGACACTCCCGTGCACATCAGACACTGCTTTACCCCTTGGGAAGGTGGGCTTTTTATAGGGTGTGGTTAGTGGAAAACTATATGATAAACTAAACCAATTTGAACAATTGTCACATTTACTTTTACATGATTTCAGATTGTCAATTGTCTGCTGAAATTTTCAGAGGAAAACACAACTTTCCCAGCAAGGCACCCAGTAAATATGAGCAAGGCTCAAGCCATCTGTGACAGATTGACCAGCAGTCAGAAGGCAACTGTTACATAACCAAAAAAATGGAGGTGAAAAAGTGCTTGTTAATTGACAGGCATCCAAAATGGCAGTTGTGTGGCAGTGATAAATATTTGCAATGTGAATAAAAGACTATAGTTTTATATATGTAGACCCCTTCGACCCCTCCTCTCTCCGTGATTACTGCCCCATTTCAAATCTTCGTTTCTTGAATTTAACAGATAAAGTTTTTGCAAAGTGCGTGCATAAACAACTTAACAAAAACCTTTTAGGGAATGGTATCTATATAACTCTTCAATCTGGCTTCAGATTAAACCATAGTAAGGAGACTGCCATTGTGAAAGCTAAAAATGATATTAGATTAAATGATGATAGCTGGTCCATATTTTCACTTCATATTCTTCTGTGACTTTATAGTGCCACCTTCATTAGCATTGACTACAATATTTTACTCACATGTCTTGAGAAATGGGCTGGTCACTCTAGTACAGCTCTAAGCTGGTTCCATTCATATATTACTGGAAGGAAATTCCAAGTCAAAATTGGGGAACGCATATCAGAAATGGCAAAAATGAACAATGGTGTGACCCTAGGTAGTATCCTTGGACCTTTGCTGTTCTAAGTCTACATGCTGCTACTTGAATCCACAGTCTGTAAGGCCAGGTGACCCAAATGCTTTTGCCAATCTTACTGACTGTGTGTCTGCCGTTAATGCGTGGAAACTACCTGAACATAAAGGTGAAATTTTCCTATTTGGCCCCAAGTATAAGACAGATCCTGTTATTGCTAAACTGGTTCCTCTGGCCTTGCAGACACAACCACAATTGAGAGACCTGGGTGTTATTTTATATTCTGACCTCAATTTGAAAGTCCATTGACCAAAACTGCATTTTACCATTTGCAGAATATAGCGAAGGTGAGACCTCTTCTGAGTCAGCGAGATGCTGAAAAGCTTGTTCATTGTTTTGTTCCCAGTCATTTTGACCACTGCTACACTCTTTATTCTGGCCTAACAAAAACAGTCATTGCAATACTGTAGACCATTCAGAATGCTGCTGTCAGGGCTTCAGGACAACTAAAATGAGAGATCATATAACCCCTGTCTCACACAACCCGCACTGGCTTCTTGTATCACTTGGAATTGATCTCAAAGCTTTTCTTCTCTTTTTTAAAGGCACTAAACGGCCTTGCCCCTAGACTCTTTTTCGTTTTATGAACCTCCACAAAAGCGGAGATCCACCACAGCTGCTCTTTTAAATATTCCCCAGGTCCCCACAAAAACCTTTGGGGATGTTACTTCAGACTCGCTGACTCTGTGGACAGTTTTAAATGACGATTTAAAATGTGCCTTTTAAATACAGCCTGAAACTAGCAGCTGTATTTGTTAATCTTTCATTATTTCCTCAAATTTTTATTCAATGACTTACTCATACGCTGCCTCTGCTTTATTTCTATTCAAACTGTGTTAATCCTATTTTGAAAATATAGTCGTAACACTCATTTCCAGCTTGTGTATGTGCCTGGTTTTAAAGTTCTGTTTTTGGTGTTTGTAGTTCTTTTTTTTTTTTTTTTTTTTTGAATCGTAAAGCATTTTGAGTTGTATTCTTTGCATGACTGGTGCTATATGGAAGTCATTCATATCATTTATTTATTCATTAATTGCTCATCTACTGTGTGCTGTACTAACCTCAAATTAAAGTGCAGACCGACTGTTTTAATTGTGAAATGTATAGGAATCACAGACTTTTAAAACATGCCTCTGCCCAGATATTTATTATGTCCCAATTACTGACCTCACTGTAAATATGTTATATGCTAATATATTTGGCTATTATTGCCTTAGCACCACTTCTGTAGTGCATAGCCCATTTCTCTGTGCCCTCCCAGGGTAAGCAGCGGAGATTTTGGAAATGGTCTTAAGATATTCAGGAAGCCACACCATTAGCACTCTGGGAGAAGGAGCCCCAGTAAAGATAAGAAGTGTGGTTTGTTGCTCTGCCTGTAATGATGCATCATGGCTGTGCAAGGCTTGTATTCATTAGCACCACTGCACCAAATCCCCTGCACAAATCACATTTATTAAACTAACAAACCCGCTTGGCGCAGAGGCTGGACCAATCTCATATCGATGCCGCAGCAAGAGACAAACAACAGACTGTGAGCAGAATGCATGACATACCATGGATTAATCTCAGTTAAAAATGGAAACACTAGCCTCATTCTATTAGACATGAGCATTTTCCCTTATAGCTTTGATTTCCTTCTTAAATGCCCAATATACATAACATCTTACCATTTTTTACACCCTAACTTTATTGTTTTTTTTTTTTTGCTATATAGAGTTCATCCAAATTCAGTTGAAAGTTTGGATGCACAGATTACCTAATGTTAAGCTTACACTGCACACATAAAAATGTTAAGATGGGCTGTCTTTCACGTGAAGCAATAATTACACTCAATCTTTCCTTCAGATTTGCTCAAAATGAAAATTTTCAGTGAAGAAAACTTGAAACTTATACTCTTTCAGTATACTATCACTCATAAATTCGGAATCACAGGTGATTTTCACATCGACAAAGCGGAATAAACTGTGTTAAAACAAGAAAATTTGCTAAAAAATAAATTCAAACTTCCGGGAACTTTCTGGAAAGGATATGATAAGTGATGGAATCGCCAGCTCTGTCACCTGACTCAAACCCCATAGAGATGTTGTGTTGTGGGGTTAGGGTTAGGGTTAGGGTTAGGGGTAGGGTTAAGACTGTAAATTTCATGAATGCCCGTCTTGGAAGGGACACTTTAAGGAAAGATTACAGTCCATATGGAAATCCATTTAGATATTACCACAAGAAAATTAATGATAATTTATTATTACATTTCACAGTGGATATTATAAAGAGAAACAACAAAAATTGATTACGGTGTTATTTGAAATTTTGTGACTGTAAATACTTGAAATACTAAAATAATCATTTTAAACATTTGGTGGTTGTTTAAAATAATTCATCATTGTACAAACATTTTCATAAAATAAAACAGGAGGAAATATATTAGTGAAAAACTTAAATTTGAATGGAACTGTATGAGTGTAATCTTAAAGGATTGTGAAATAAGTGAACATTACAGTCTGTGACCTCTGACCTTTTTAATGCAGTATATATTAAGAATGTTTCAGATTTATCATAATTAAGAAGTAAAAGACGGGATAATAGGTTATTCTGGGGAGATACTGGAAGCCGAATTGATTTGTAATCAAATTTGTCAAGATTGCACCATTCATAAAACAATGTGGTTACTGCTTTCCATCACAAGAAAA
Organism: Gymnothorax javanicus; assembly: GCA_029692085.1. Lineage (NCBI taxonomy): Eukaryota > Metazoa > Chordata > Actinopteri > Anguilliformes > Muraenidae > Gymnothorax > Gymnothorax javanicus. The sequence goes on along the minus strand of CM056201.1, from coordinate 108,573,637 downwards.
CAACATATCCTCACAAAGAAACAACCATACAGGCCGATTCTTCCCACCCATCTGATATAACCAATAAGTTTGTCTCTGATTCCACCCTGAGGACTGTTTCTGTGTTTCTTCAATTACCGTAAGAAACCGCAGCAGAGCACCTCACCGTAAGAAGCAGCATTACTGCTCCGTACTAAACCAACAGGAAATGAGGTTGTACGTCCATAATAAATCAATTAACTGCACCCCAAATTAATACTGGAGTGCAGATGTTAAGCATTAGTTTTGAGATGCGACAAAAAAAAAAAAATTCACAGAAATGTGAAGTGAAATACATGCAGATAGCGAGAGAGAGAGAGAGAGAGAGAGAACAGTGAGAGAAAGAGAGAAACAGACAGAAAATCCTGGTCTGGAGCCATTATCTCCTCCCAGCATGTTCTGTCTGCAAAACATCCAAATTATAGCAATTAGCAGCACTGCTTATTTGGGCATTGTCCTTATAACACTTTATTTATAACAAGCACCATCACAGCCAGAATCCCGCTGCCACCACATTGTGTTTCAGGGGGTGCAGATCAGGCCACAGTCGTAGTCCCATCTATAATGAGAGCCGTGCTCAATATAATGGGCTAGTGTCAGTGCTGGTAATGGCCGTGGTCAACATTGCTGTGAAAATTATTATTCCCAGTCCCACTCACTGTCAGATACATAATTGTTGGAGTGACAGCCCTCAATTCATTGCCTAGCTTGTGTCTGAACACAGAACGATATGTTTTTGTTTTAATACAGCGACAGATGCGAGAATGACTGAGATTATAGAAGTTTTGGAGCTTTTTAGTTTTAGCTCATTGCATGGATTAGCAGAATATTTGAATGCTGACTGCACTCCTGGCAAACTCTTTGTACAACAATTTATATCAATCCATTTATATTTCAAAATAGTGCTTATCATGTGAAATGCTTACAGATAATAATCTGCTGGCTGAGTCCAAGCTTAGAACAAACACATGGCAGGATTTCTGCTTTATGGCACCAGGACAAACCAGTTTCTTAGTGTGACAGTTCATGGGTCCTGTCGCTAGAAATGCCTCCTAATAAGTACACGCCCTGGCTACCTTGCCAACGAGCCTGGCTCTTTGGTGATGTGGTCAGTGCGTGTGACTCTTACCTGGGAGTCTGGGGTTGAAACCCCCGCCCAGGCCCTCCTTCGGCCTGCCACATTAGGAACAAGCTCCCAATCCTATAAGGTCATCAGGATTGGAACCAAGCTCCTCTCAAACCACTCCATCTTCCGAGTGGGCAGTTCAGCTCTGGTGAAGTGTGTTCTCCATCTGGCAGTCATCCCAGAGAGCCACTGGCCGGACCTTGGCTTTGTCCTGCTTTGCCCACAGCATCTGAACTGAACTTGACCTTCTTCTTCTGGGCTCTGTCCCACTGTTACCTCGTTACTATCAATAAACCTGACTGTTGGATTGTACTTTGCCTGTTCACTTGATTCCTGGTCAGGATCATAACAGTGTCACACAATGTTATACTATACATTTAGCAGGCACTTGTGTTCAATTTACAAATGTCGAAAAGATAACCAGCACTCACAATCAGGTCCAATTTGAAGGACAATCTAATAGACATAAAATGCACAGAAGCGGAAATTGTCCTTCAATTGGACCTGATTGTGAGTGCTGGTTATCTTTTTGACAATTGCTTTTTTTTTTTTTTTACCGTGCACCCAAAATTATAAGCGTTTTTGAGCTGTGCGTGCTATTAGGTTCGGTGGGACCGCGTTTTTTGAACAATTTACAAATGTAGAACATTTAAATTTAGATCAGTAATAGCACTTAACCTGGCTGACAACACTAAGAAAATGATAGCCAGAAAGTATCAGCGTTTATAGTCTGTTTATTTTATTCAATGTTTTTACTTCGAGTTTGTTGCCATTTGCCTCTTTAATTTGTCAGTTTTGTTGAAGTACTTTTTTTCCAGACTGTGTGATGTATAAATCATTGCCTTGTGAATTGACCTCTCTCCATCATCAGCCATGTCTGTAACTGCTAGTTTCTACGGTCACCACCAAATGATGTTTGAAAAAGAAAGAACGTCTCATTTTGGGAATTTACATATTTTTGTCCCTCCCTATCCTCTCTTCTTTTACTTCTCTTTCTTGGCTCCCCAATGGATGGAGCTAAGAGTGAGAAAAGGTGCAAAAAAATGTATTTAAGCTGTGATAAGGCACAAGAAAGAACCCCAATGATCAGCAAGTATGTCCTAATTAGTCCTGCTAATTGTGCTAATTGCGCCAAAGACTTTTACCTTCAGAATCTTGATTGTCTTCTGCAGAAGACATGGATCTCACTGGGGATTAGGGTCCTGAGATCGATCAGCATTGAGTCAGTTCTGCTCCATCAACTATCCTGAAGGCCAGAACCGACTTCGAACATGAGGTAGCAACAGGATAAGATAAGGCCGTCAGGAGCAGAAGGAAGACGGCATCAAATCAGCTCTTGGCATTTGATTGCAGTTTCTTTCATGACTAAAAATTAATGCATGAATGAACAAATAAGCCTTGGTAAGGGCACAGAAAAATCACTGTTATGACAAACAGTATAGATCATGGAAATGTCTCGACCTTTTCACTTAATTAATTAACAACAGGCAGTCAACATTTTGAAATATTTTCATGAATAACAGTCAGAAAACAATACTGAAATTATTTAATTAATTAATCAATTTGAAGACCACTGCTGGTCAAGTCAGATGAAATTCCATTAATAAACACTTAGCGTTGGTTTGAAGGCACATTATTAATACCGACAGCTCATGTACCAGGGTTAAGGCGCCGCATTTTCGGAGCAGCAGTGACTACTACGGCGCGGGTTCGATCCCGGGTCGTACCAACCAGCAGTGGTCGGCAGCTTTTTCAGAACAGCGCAGGATTGGCTTAAGCGCTGTGGGAATGCAAATTGGGAAGGGACTGCTGGGAAGGGAAATTAAAAATAATTGCCTTGTTCGTTGCTCGAGCGCCTCCTGTTGGCCAGCTGGGCGCTCATCAGTGAGATTTTAAACTTGCTCGTGTTCGGGTATCCTCCGCCCTCGTTCTGAACTTGCGATGGTTTCGACCAATGAGTGTAAAGATGCAGGGGCTGACAAGCGCGTGCTTCAGAGGAGAGCCGGAAACTGTCTCTCTCTCCTGAGCTGGTAAAAGGGGGTCGCATACGTGCAAGCCTGGTACAGTAGTTCTCGGATTGGGCAGTCCAGATTAGGGTGGGATTGGAGATGCCAAATTTAAACAAAAAAAAAAAAAATAGAGACACAATTTTAAAGCGTTGTTGCAGCTGCATGGTTTTGTCCATATGTATATGTGCAATTACAGTGTAGAGCATTACCTCCAGTGTGGGCGTATTTAGAGCCATGTCTAATGCACTGCATCGGAATTGCACCCGTTTAAATTGTGCAGCCAGCAAACACTTACTGACCTCATCATATATCACAAACCTTGTGTGATGCCTTCTGTGTCTCCTCCCATTCAGCAACTTCCATGTCTATTAGAATAATGTCTCCTTTTATTAGCTTGTGTCTTGCGTACTATATTATCTATGGCTGATGTATTTCTACTCCCTCTATTGAGTAGCACGTTGCTGGATTGTAATTTGCCATAAGCACTCAGAACCCGTCAGTACTTACAAAGAAAACTCCTCCTCTTTTGAAAGTAAAATGCAATCTTTAATGACAGTAATTTACAGAAGTTTCCTTCTTTGTTTCGGTAATGGGAACAAGCTCCCAAGCCTTTTTCACAGTCTCCAGGAAGGGGACTGCTTTCCTGACAATCCTTTCCTTGTCTGTTCCCCTGTCCAGTTTATTAGGAACAACCTTTCAATCCTTCTACGGTCATCAGCGTTGGAAACATCCATCCATCCATCCATCCATCCATCCATCCATCTTCTTCCGCTTATCCGGGGCCGGGTCGCGGGGGCAGCAGTCAAAGCAAGGATGCCCAGACTTCCCTCTCCCTGGACACTTCGTCCAGTTCTTCCGGGGGTATCCCAAGGCGTTCCCAGGCCAGCCGAGCGACATAGTCCCTCCAGCGTGTCCTGGGTCTTCCCCGGGGCCTCCTCCTGGTAGGGCATGCCCGGAACACCTTCCCAGGAAGGCGTCCAGGGGGCATCCGATATAGATGCCCGAGCCACCCCAGCTGGCTCCTCTCGATGTGGAGGAGCAGCGACTCTACTCTGAGCTCCTCCGGGGTGACAGAGCTGCTCACCCTATCTCTAAGGGAGCGCCCCGCCACCCTGCAGAGGAAACCCATTTCAGCCGCTTGTATCCAAGATCTCGTTCTTTTGGTCATGACCCAAAGTTCATGACCATAGGTGAGGGTAGGAACGTAGATTGACTGGTAAATTGAGAGCTTCGCCTTTTGGCTCAGCTCCTTCTTCACCACAACAGATCGGTACAATGACCGCATTACTGCTGCCGCTGCATCAATCCATCTGTCAATCTCACGATCCATCCTTCCGTCACTCGTGAACAAGACCCCAAGATACTTAAACTCCTCCACTTGAGGCAGGAGCTCTCCTCCAACCCGGAGGGGGCTAGACACCTTTTTCTGGTCGAGAACCATGGCCTCGGACTTGGATGTGCTGATTCTCATCCCAGCCGCTTCGCACTCGGCTGCAAACCGCCCCAGTACATGCTGAAGGTCTTGGTTCGAAGGAGCCAACAGGACAACATCATCCGCAAAAAGCAGAGATGAGATCCTGTGGTCTCCAAACCGGACTCCCTCCAGCCCCTGGCTGCGCCTAGAAATTCTGTCCATAGAAATAATGAACAGAACCGATGACAAAGGGCAGCCCTGCCAGAGTCCAACATGCACCGGAAACAGGTCTGACTTACTGCCGGCAATGCGAACCAAGCTCCTGCTCCGGTCATACAGAGACCGCCGCGGCCCTTAGTAGAGGGCCCCGGACTCCATACTCCCCGGCACCTCCCACAGAATGCCACGAGGGACACGGTCGAATGCCTTCTCCAAGTCCACAAAACACATGTGAACTGGTTGAGCAAACTCCCATGAACCCTCAAGCACCCTGCAGAGAGTATAGAGCTGGTCCAGTGTTCCACGACCAGGACGAAAACCGCATTGTTCCTCCTGAATCCGAGGTTCGACTATCGGCTGAATTCTCCTCTCCAGCACCCTGGAATAGACTTTACCAGGGAGGCTGAGGAGTGTGATCCCCCTATAGTTGGAGCACATCCTCCGGTCCCCCTTCTTAAAAAGAGGGACCACCACCCCGGTCTGCCAGTCCAGAGGCACTGTCCCCAACTGCCACGCGATGCTGCAGAGGCGTGTCAACCAAGACAGCCTTACAACATCCAGGGACTTGAGGTACGCAGGGCGGATCTCATCCACCCCCGGTGCCTTGCCACCGAGGAGCTTCCAAACTACCTCAGTGACTTCAGCCCAAGTGATGGGTGAATCAGCCTCTGGGTCCCCAGCCTCTGCTTCCTCTACGGAGGGCGTGTCAGTGGGATGGAGGAGATCCTCGAAGTATTCTTTCCACCGGCCAACAATATCCCCAGTCAAAATCAACAGCTCCCCACCTCCAGTGTAAACAGTGTTGGCAGGGCACTACTTCCCCCTTCTGAGGCGCTGGACGGTTTGCCAGAATCTCTTCAGGGCCGACCGATAATCCTCCTCCATGGCCTCCCGAACTTTTCCCATACCCAAGTTTTTGCTTCCGCCACCGCCCAGGCCGCAGCACGCTTAGCCTGCCGGTACCTGTCAGCTGCCTCAGGAGTCCCATAAACCAACCAAGCTCGATAGGACTCCTTCTTCAGCTTGACGGCATCCCTTACTTCCGGTGTCCACCATCGGGTTCGGGGATTGCCGCGACGGGGCACCGAAACCTTCGCCCACAGCTCCGAACGGCGCATCAACAATGGAGGTGGAGAACATAGTCCATTCAGACTCAATGTCTCCAGCCTCCCTTGGGATCTGGTCAAAGCTCTCCCAGAGGTGAGAGTTGAAAACCCCTCTGACAGAGGGTTCCGCCAGACGTTCCCAACAGACCCTCACAACATGTTTGGGCCTGCCAAGTCTGTCCAGCTTCCTCCTCCACCAGCGGATCCAACTCACCACCAGGTGATGATCAGTAGACAGCTCAGCCCATCTCTTCACCCGAGTGTCCAAAACATACGGCCGAAGGTCAGATGACACGACCACAAAGTCGATCATTGACCTCCCACCTCGGGTGTCCTCGTGCCATGTGCACTGATGGACGCCCTTATGTTTGAAGATGGTGTTCATTATGGACAAATTGTGACTAGCACAGAAGTCCAATTACAGAACACCACTCGGGTTCAGATCGGGGAGGCCGTTCCTCCCAATCACGCCCTTCCAGGTAACACTGTTGCTGCCCACGTGGGCGTTGAAGTCCCCCAGAAAAACGATGGAGTCCCCAGTCGGAGCACTTTCCAGTACCCCACAGACTCCAAGAAGGCTGAGTACTCTGCACTGCCATTCGGCCCATAAGCCGAAACGACAGTGAGGCACCTGTCCCCGACCCGAAGGCGCAGGGCAGCGACCCTCTCGTTCACCGGGGAAAACTCCAACACATGGCGGCTAAGTTTGGGGGCTATAAGCAAACCCACACCAGCCCGCCGCCTCTCACCGCGGGTAACTCCAGAATAGAAGAGAGTCCAGCTCGAGGAGTTGGGTTCCAGAGCCCAGACTGTGCATGGAGGTGAGCCCGACTATCTCTAGCCGGTACCGCTCGACCTCCCGCACAAGCTCAGGCTCCTTCTCCCCCAGCGAGGTGACATTCCATGTCCCCATAACCAGATTCCATGTCCAGGGTAGGGCCGGCACTCGCCTAGATGACTGCCTAGGCCAAAATCCATCCCTTTATTGGCAACAATTAGTCCTGGCTTGTTCTTAATGGTTTTCCTCTATTAACACATTTTCCAATTTAAGAATAATCAAGTGACAGTTGAAGACACGGCTTCTCTCCCCCTATGCGATCTAACAGCGACAAATGGGCTACATTCAGTTCAGAAAAATAATTAATTATAATTAGCTCTATGCACTGGCACTCAGCGACGTAACTTTTTTTCCAGCGAGACCGGCATTTCAGAACTCTTCAGCGAATGAAGGTAATTCTGGTGACAAGTACGTCGTTTCGTCTGTTTACATTTTCCAATGGGACAGCTGTCTATTTTTTACAGCAAGTTGCGTGACTGTGCTGCAAAAACGGGTGTGCGCACTTGTCGCCGAAATTACCTTCATTCGTAAAAGAGTTCTAAAATGCCGCTTTCGCTGGAAAAAAAATTACCGTTGCTGAGTGCCAGTGCATAGACCTATTTATAATTAAATGATTTTTCTCTACTGAATGTAGCCCATTATTTTGTCGCTGTTAGATCGCATGGGGGAGAGAAGCCACTTCAATTGCCACTTGATTATTCTTGAATTGGAAAACGTGTTAATAAAGGAAAACCATCCAGAATTAGCCAGGACTAATTGTATTCAATAAAGGGATGGAAATTTTCCCCCAAATTTTCAGGTCTAGCGCCGGCCCAGGTCCAGGGATTGGGTCGTCGGGGCCCCCGCCCACGACTGCCACCCAAAACGCATAGCATTGGCCCCTTCTGAACCCTCCTGCGGTTGATGGGCCTACGGGAAGGCGGGCCCACGTCGCTCGTTCGGGCTGTGCCCTACTGGGTCCTGTGGGTGGAGACCCGACCACCAGGCGCTCGCCTGCCAGCCCCAACCCCGGGCCTGGCTACAGGGTGGGGTCCCGGTGACGCCAATCTGGGCGATGTAAATGTCCTTGGTGTAATTTTCTTCATTGGGGGCTTTGGAACCGCTCTTAGTCTGGCCCGTCACCTAGGACCTGTTTGCCCTGGGAGACCCTACCAGGGGCAATAAGCCCCAGACAACATAGCTCCTAAGATCATCCAGGTACTCAAACCCCTCCACCACGATAAGGTGGCAATTCAAGGAGGGGTGTTGGAACTGCGTTCTTTTTTTAAGCTACTCATCCTGCCTTTGGACAGTTCGGCTCTGGGGAAGTGTGTACTGTATCAGGCAATCCACCCGAAAAGCCAGTGGGCCGGTTTTTACAATTCCTACATGGCTTTGCGTATAACATCTGAATCGAACTGTGCTATTCCCCTCTAGGCTCCATCCTACTGTTACCATATTACTATCAATAAACCCCACCATTGGATTATACTCTGCCTCCACTCTTGATTCCTGGTCTGGATCATTACACCATATGTACAAGCCTAACATAGTTGCTGAAATGTAGCGACAAAATGGCTGACAGGAGCTTACACACTAGAGACGGGGGAAAGGCTCAGCCCTCCTCTCTCCAGTGACTTGATCAGAGCAGCTGTGGGTCAGGAGCTCATAACCCTTCCTCAGCACAGACAGCCCTTATCGCCCTCCCCAGGGAGACAGAGCATCCTCTTCCCCTCTGTTCAGTGATGTGAATATTAACATATTTATGGAACACAACATCCTGGAAAAGGCAAAGCGCTGCAGTCAAATTAGATTGTGTAAGTGTGTGAGCGCGCGCGCGCGCGCGTGTGTGTGTGTGTGTTTGATATATTGGCATATCTCGGGTCAATTCTAACCAGACACACATGGCCTCAAATAATAATAATAATGATGATAATAATAATAATAAACTTTATTCACCAATCACCAAGCATAAGACAAACCAAGTACTATAATGAGCCTCCAAAGCAGATTGAAGTGCACAGCAACATCAATGACATAAAAGACCTCTGAAATTACTGTGTTTTCAGCTGAGAAGAGTTTGGTGGGTGAATAACTTCTCTCTTTTTGTGGGAAAGTATTTAGTTATGCACAGAAAAGGAGGCTTCACTGCTCTGTGTTTGTTTGCAGGAGATTTTTCAGTTCTTGCAGAGGCATAATTACATGAAGTACGACTCTGTGACAACGAGCTGCTAAATACAACAGTGAAAAACGATAAAACACAGCACTGTCGGCCCTCTGACGATAAGAAATAAAAATATGCAAATTATTCCTATTTCTTCTCTAATTTAAAATCTTATTTGTGCCCCAGACATTCCTTTGATCACTCGTGTTTGTATTATGGTTTCATTTTAATGTTGCTATATTTTGGAATTATCTGCAGCTTTCCAAATAGCTCCTATTAAACAAATAAAACAGAACAGAAGTAAAACTTTCTCAAAGTTGGTCTGGCAGTATTGTCCATGTAAAAACACAATTGGTATATAACCTCATCTCCAATAAAGTTTGTGTAAAAAAAGCATGAAACAGAATGCATTGATTTGAAAATCACTTAAACCCTATATATAATAGAAAATAGTACAGACACAACATACCAAACTTTGAAATTGATATATATATATATATATATATATATATATATATATATATATATATATTTTTTTTTTTTTTTTTTTGTTTTTTTGGAAAAAATTCTGCTCATTTTCAATTTGATGTTAGAGACATGTTTCAAAAAAGTTCAACAGACTGGAAAAGATGTATGATGCTAAAAAAAATACACCTGGTGGAACATGTCACCGCTAATTAGATTAATAGGCAACAAGTCAGTTTAATAATTGGAATGTGGAAATGGAAATTTTTACATTTGTAGGCACAATGTTTTTACATTTGTGGTTAAACAGATTTTTACACTTGTGGGCAAAATGTTTTACATTTGTGGTTATTTTTACATTTGTGGTAGACATGGTATGACAATTGTGGTTATTTTTACATTTGGGGTGCAATGTTTTGACATTTGTGGTGGATTTTTACGTTTGTGGGCCCTACAAGGCCTGGCTTATTTCAGCAAGACAATGCCAAACACCGCACTCTGCGCATATTACAACAACATGGCTCCATAGAAAAAGACCCTGGGTGCTAAACAGGACTATCTGCAGTCCAGACCTGCCTACCACTAAAAATATTTCGTTCAATATGAAATGAAAAGTATGACAAAGGATGCCCAAAGTGTTGAGCAGCTGAATTCCTACATTAAGCAAGAAGTGGAAAACATTCTGCTTTCAAAACTACAGCAGTAGGTCTCCTCAGCTCCCTAATGCTTACAGAGTGTTGCCAAAAGAAGAGGTGATGCAGCACAGCGGTAAACATGCCCCTGCTCCAGCTTTTTTTGAAATGCGTCATTGGCATCAAATTCAAAATGAGCACAGATTTTTCAAAAAACAATAACATTTCTGTTTCAATTTCTGATTCAGTTTCCTGGAAGGTGAGAGGTCACTGAGGGACTCCATATGAAATGCAGTCACAGTGAGGAGAAAACACCTTTGAAGCCACTGCAGGAGATATTTATTGGTTGAGGATAATATATGTTCACTCTAAAATCTTGTTACACATACACATTGAGTCATTTGTTTTATTACCCCGCCCCACCTGAAGGGTGAGGGCAAGGGGTATTGTTTTGGTTCGGTTTGTTTCTGTGTTTGTTTGTGCGTTTGTTTCTGTGTTTGTTTGTTTGTTAACACTCTAGCAGCAAAACTAATGGCCAGATTCACCCCAAATTCGGTACAGGGATTGCCACTGACCCAGAACAGATCCTTATTGAATTTCGTACAAGTAGGTGAAAGTATGTGCGAGGGGCGGGGTTTGTTGTGCCTGGCACCACTTGTTCTTACTTGTTCATCAGTCCTCCAAATGTGTGGGATGGACCTGAATGCCTGTCTGTAGGTCAAGATCAAACTAGAATAGATCTGATATATTAAATGATTATTTATTTATTTATTTATGTTTTAAAGGCTTGCTGGGTTTTAACTGCACGTTCACAAAAAATTTGAAATATGACAGTCTTAACATAGCGGCTAGTAACAAGTCTTTAAGATGATTGCGTTTGAGCAGTTGAGTGTGAGAAGGACAGATATTGTGGGTTTTTTTTTATCCAATTTTGCATTTTTTAAGAAGCATTACCAAAAAATCAATAAATCTAATTTCAACTTTCTCCCAACAAAACAATATAAAGGTGGGTACTGATCAAGACATAATTTTTTTCCATTTTTCCTAAGAAAGGATCAACAGTTATATGCTGTATCCCATTTACAATGCTTATATGTTTCAATTTACTTGTTGCTTCAATTTATGTGGGTCAGCAGTCTCAGAATTTTCCATAATTTTCACTCCAGGACCAAAAATTCCATTCCTCCATTGTCTTTTGCCAAACACAGCACAGTCACAGGGTTTATTCACCACCAGGGGGCAGTACAGAGAGAAGCTGCACATGGAGAAGGAAACTTACCGATACTGTAATTCAGTCCTTTCTCATAAAAGTGTAAAAATCTGACCTAGATTTATTCATTTATTTATCTATTTATTTTTCTATTCATTTATTTATATTTATTTTACCCCACCGAGGCACACACGCACACGTCACCTCCTGTGTTAACACACACTTCCCCCGGCTCGCGGGAGGCTGTCCCCAGGGCTGCTCGAAGCTGTCAGCTCTGTTTAACTGCCTCCCTGAGCAGCTCCAGACCCAGTCATTAGCACAGGAGCGAGCAGCTCACTTACATATATGGAGCCATTTCTGCTCCAGCACATCCTCCTATTTTACTGTTATTCTTATTTCATAATTGCTAAAATGTGGAAGGTTTAAATGTCTACAGATACTGGAAGATAACTTCAGTGCAGCTGGGGCTGCATCATTAAAATTTATTCATTTATTTATTTATTAATTTTTTTTTTCACAGTATCAGTCAGTTGCGTAAAAATAAATTCATGAACCCAGTTCAAACCTGACAAGATCTTTTAAAATCCAGCACAGGCCCAAAATAGCATATTGTAAGAGACATTACTTTAGTGTATCACTTAGCAACCATGCCTCACAGCAAGAAGGTTGTGGGTTCGAATCCGGCCTGGGGCCTTTCTGTGTGGAGTTTGCATGTTCTCCCCGTGTTCGCGTGGGTTTTCCGGGTACTCCGGTTTCCTCCCACAGTCCAAAGACATGCATATCAGGTTAATTGGAGACACTAAATTGCCCAAAGGTATGAGTGTGAGAGTGAATGGTCTGTGAATGGTGTGTGCGCCCTGCGATGGATTGGCAAGCTGTCCAGGGTGGGTCCCTGCCTTTGCCCGTAGTCAGCTGGGATAGGCTCCAGCTCGCTCCGCGACCCTAGTGAGGAATAAGCGGGTATAGAAAATGGATGGATGGATGGATGGACTTAGCAACCAGATTGACCTCTGATTAGGAAAAAAAAAAAAAGATACTACCATCGGTGATTATTCAGAGGAAAAATTCTGCAACAGGCTTTGAAACTAGAGATCAACCAATCCCATCTGGGCACAACAAGACGGAGCAGCAAAACCCAGGTAAAAAAGCGCTGCTCGGGGATCTTGCAGAAAAGCAGTTTGTAGTTTAATTACAATGGCAGAAGGGCACAGTCCCAGCCCCAGAGTGGAGTACTTCAATGAAGCGGCTTCAGCGAGGTTTCAGCCAGATGAATGAATTACATTTTTAAGAGCTCAGATAAAAGGCACATACGATGTTAAAGGTTGGGGCGTCTGGACAGGAAATAGTACTATCATGACGAACGCCCCAATAGGAGAAGGACGATATCCGGTGAAGCCAAAAGGAGTGTGTTTGGTATCTGCAGAGGAAGGTGGGAGTTCGAACGAGTGGGTAGGGGAGGGCGTAAATCTGCTATTGCCTTCGCCGACTGGAAACAAACCAGGGAAAGACCTGGCTCCCCCAGCCCCCCCCCCCCCAGCCCCCGGCTGCCGCTGCATTAGGAGATTGCCTCATTGACGCAAATACGTAAATTAATGTTTCTCCAAAGTGAATGCTGGCCCTGAGGTCATTAAACGCTCCTTTCACGCTTAACGATGTAAATGCTCTTTCAGCGTAACCGGCGGAACCGACTCCCGTTATCGTCTTTATTATCGTCCTCAGCATCATAATCATCAACGTCAGAACCTTAGTCAACAACTTCTGTGCGTTTGCAGTGAGATTATCATCATGTATGAATGTCTTACTGAGAGTTCATTGTCACGGACAAGGCTTCAGTAATTATGGTGCACTGAAATTTTTGACCTTGAGAAAGTCACACATTGACAGATGCATGCACACAGAACATGTGCACATACACACACAAATGCACACGCACACATATGAACATACGCACATGCACTCATGCACACACACATACGAACATACGTACATGCATTCATGCACTCACGTATATGAACATACGTACATGTTCGCATGCGCGCGCACACAAGCACGCTCATACGTGCACGCTCCTGCCATCACAGCAGGGTGTTTTCTGCATGAGTAATGTGGATTTTTGTGGCTGGTTGCAGTGCATTTCCGATGATCTCAGATGACTGCAGCGGCCTGGCTCTGTCCTGGTGTGAGGAGGGAAAGACGATTCGCTGCAGAAAAGGATGTAATCAGAGGCTTCTTGTCCAGTCTTCCTCCCCCGCTGACAGCGATTGTGGAGGTGGTGTGTGTTTGTTGTGTGTGTGTTGTGTGTGTGTGTGTGTGTGTGTGTGTGTGTAGATATCCTCTGAGCAAGTGCATGCATGTGCGTTTTTTCACGAACAGTGTGTACAGAGCATGCAAGCAGAAAAACTTCAATGATTCAGTGTAAATTTTTCAGATTTATAGATTTATATAAAGATATATATAGTATATTTATATAGGGACTCATGAGATTCTTGAAAAGTAAAATTAAGTGAGATTTAACCGTTGCTATCTTGAAGTGTGATTTTGTGTGATATTTTGATGAATGATAGTTATCTGATCATTTGGAAGCTGGTCCCTCCACTAAATCTCACTCATATACTGTATGTCCTACAATATCACCCCCGACAGCATCTTCAACCCACAGATGCACAATATACCCCAGGCAGTTAGGTAGTCAAATTATACCTCCTGCAGGAGGCAATGTGTTCTCACCGGAGTTTGCTTGTTTGTTCATTCCTTTAATCGTTTGTCAGTTAACGGGATATCTCAAAAAGTAATGGATGGATATCAACAGAATTTCGACTGACGATCATTTAACACTCAGGCTCAATGATAATTCCTCAGTCAACAAATTGCATCATGGTGGAGGTATTGCACTCTATCCATGCTGTCTAATTTTGTATTAAAATTCAATTATTTCTTTATGTTGGGCAAACATGCTGGAACAGATAATATGTCGTACATTTTTAAAAGTAACAATATTTCTAGAATTGGCTCTGAAATTTTGTCAGATGTAAGCACAGTATGTAGAACATCCAATACGAGAACCCAAAGTGCTCTTGCCTTTGTTACACAGGTAGACTTGCCAAATGCATTTTTCTGGCCCTGTAATTCACAGCAAAAATGCAATTGAATCTTATTTATGCTGGAGTAACTCAGATTAATGACCTTTATTAAAATACAGCTGCAGTTTCCTGCATAGTGTACCTTAGCCTTAGATACTGTCTGTATCACTAACCCATATTAAATGTACTAAGAGCACCTCTTCTGTACATAATTTTCAAAAGTACTCTGATGATGTGATTTTCTGTAAATAAATGAATTGGCTTTGATATATTTTGTTCAGCCCAATCTAATGAACACTCCCTCCCCTTAATTCAGTAAGTGTCATTAATTTATGATTGCTGCTTACAAATTATGGGGCCAAAAGATGAATTTTGGGACGCGCCTGGTATAATGATAATTACTGCTGACAAAAATCAAAAGGCACCCTGCAATTCATTATGAACTGTCTTTATTGCATTTTCATATCAGTGCTAAAGGTTAGAAAAGAAGACATTTCAACTATTAATATGGATTTCCCAAAATAATGCATGCACCTTTTTGTACTGTATATTAGCAAGGTTTCCTGGTTTCCAGTCATGTGATTTAAGAAGCATCATTAATTTCGGATGCATTTATTTGCACAGAGAGTATTTGTTGTCCAATGCTTCCATAGGGAAAACGAATGAATGTCAAACCTCCATTATGCGAGTCCTTAATGGGAAGCATTAGATAATATAAAAATTAATGTTACGCTCTCATTTAATTTTTCAATTAATAGCCTTAAATGTCGGACCATCTTCGCTGATCTTTAAAGGTTAATGGAAACAATGTCCTCAAATGCAGAAATGACATGGATGACATGACGGAAAGGTCACCTGGCCGTTGTTACCAGGGACGTCCACTGTGTTCCTCCCTTCTCCTCAGTGGAGCAGGAAGCGCGTGTGATAGTTTCGCTCTAATTGATTCCCCCAGGCCTGCTCGTGGCATAGGGAAACAGGAAGTCACAATTAGGATCTATCACCGAAGCACACCATTAGAATCTCTATGCGGTTCCGTTACCAGGGAGCAAGACCCCAAAGTCAACCCAGTCAATCACGCGCCATTTCTATGAAATAGTTTTGCATGTTGATGATCCCCTCATTACTGAGACACACACACACACACACACACACATACCCACAGCTGAACATTAGCAGAGAGGAAATGAGACACAGTGTGGGCCTCTCTGATTGGCTGAGGTTCTGTAATTAGGCGGCTGTTTCGAACTCTGCCACTGGCTCAACAGTGTATTGTTCAGTACCAGTGCAATAGTATATGACTGAGCTTCACTTGGGGTAAACCTGGAACAGTTTCTAACACTAAATGAACTGAGTACATAATGCAATATCTGATAATGATGTACACATTTTTGAATTTATGCTGATATGATCATTGCACCTTACAATGTGCTGCTTAAAGAGTGCCACAATCATACATGAACATGACAGCATCTGAAGATGGACGTCACTTGAACACTTTCTTAACACTGCATCACTAAATTTTAATTACTTGCAACTTTCCATTTCATCATACTCTCCGCAAGAACTGACCCTTTCAAACTGATCTGCGAGCAGCACAGCACGATCACGAGTCCGTTAGAGTAAAACGTAGTTCACTGATTGTGAGACTGGGGTTAAGAAGCAGCTGGGGATACCGTCCTTAAGTGATGCACTAGCTGAATTTACTCAGTCAACATGCATGCTGTACATGACTTTGTCTCTGTTTACAAATTTGCCCAATAAAATGCTTGAGAAGTCAAGCTGAAAATGTACAGCATCCACAGTCCTTAGCTATGTTTACATGCACAAAATTTCTCCAATCCGATCCTAACCTCGGTTGATCGGAAATTCCAAATCCTAATTCACATGGACACGAAATGAAATGATCCGATCATGACTTGCGTATACATCACCATGCGTTTAATCAGAATAAATCATTTGGGCATGCGCAGAGTTGTCTAATTTTCCGGAAATATTAGAAGAAGTAGAAGACGAAAAAGCTACACTTTCGCGTCTGTTGGAAAACAAACGCCACGTTGTCTGCACGTCCTCGTTCGCTCTTTGTAGCGCACATGCACAGTGATGACAATTTTACCCAAACCGCAAAGACAGGATTCGAATGGGTGCGTACATGGACGTTGTTCGGAATGATGATCGGCATAAACCACCTCTCTCATTCGGAATGAAATTTCTTTCCGAATGGACCGAATCGGATCAGAATCTTCCGATTGACGTGTTTACCTGAAGCATTTTTAATCTGATTGGGCCTTTATTCCGATTATGTGTGTCCATGTAAACATAGCTCTTGTCAACACCTTCATGCTGTAGTTACACCGCTTAAGTCAGGGGAGACAAGTGAATGACAAAAGAATAGTTATTCATTACAGCTTGTACAGATTAATGGATTCTTTGTGATGATAAAGTCACGACAGGAAGTCTTTAGCGCTTGGACTCTCCGGGGAAATTTTTTAATCGAGGAGCATCTGCCCTGAGCAGCAGCAGCGGCAAGATAAATCCCTCCATGGAGTTCAGATGCTAATGATGGTGGGAAGCAGATGACTGACTGAGGAAGCCGATAGGCTGAGTAGGTTGATGGAATGAAGAATGAATCTGTGAAGACTGGGCGATGATGGGGAGGCGTAGGGCATGCCTGACAGCTGCGTGAACATACTAAAGGCAGAAAGAGAATCATATTTTAAAACACAGAAGCAAGCTGATAGGCTAAAGACGCAGGTGTGTCACAGTGCTGTTGGACTGATGCGATCAGCGGATAGGGCAGCTCATGTCTCAGCTGACTGTCCCACATGATCACAGCTGGAATCATGGGAGAGTGCACCTGAGAGGAGTGGAACAGATGTGATGGCAAAAAAACTACAGGCCAAAGCTTGTGAGAGTCTTCCTGACTGAACTTAAGCTTCATTTAAATAAAAGCTGGGAGTTTCTGTATTTAGAGTGAGCACGCGGTAAAGCAGATAAATGAGTGAAATTACTTCATGCGAAAGGCGTTTGAATTAGCATGTGGCGCATTTTCGCATCGCAGCTTAAGCCCTCCTAAACCCCATCTGACTCGACTGCCTTTTACAGGGAATTAAGTATGAATGGGAGCCCTGCTGCGGGTCAGGGCAACTGTCGTCTTAGGAATTCTGGAATGAACATTCTGAACACGTCTTCACAATTGAAATTAATCCGTCCTCAAATAGATAAGTCACTGCTTAATGAGCCATTCTAAATGCAGTCACTTCCATTCCATGAAGCCTTGGCTTCTTTGAAGTCTCCTTCTTATGTTGTGATTTTAATGATGGTCTCTGACATTTGAAAAATACACAATCAGTCTCTCCCCCGAGATCAGCCATTAACCAATGCCTCTCATATTTGGGCACAGTTTTAGGCCCGGTCCTAGTAACACAAGTATTTTTGACTACGTAGCATTTTGGCCTTTTGTCCACACGCAAACTGCATTTTCAGACTCTGAAAACCCATGGACCTTTTGAAAAAAACCTTCCAGTGCAAAGATTTCCAGAATCTCCATTTTCACTGTTTACATGTGAACAGGGAAAACAGATTTTTCGCCCCTGACGTCAGAGTGTATGCGATTTATCATGAGTTTTTTAGGCTTGTGATTGGCTGACGTGATGTGACATTACGCCATCACCACCGGTCCGTTTGGCTCGCTCTTGACCGCTGTTTAACTGTGTTTTTGTGTCTTTTTGAGGACAGAGATTGTTTTGGAAAATGAAAGAGGGAAAAACCCCCATTAAAAAAAAAAAACACACATGAGGTCTTAGATGCAGAGATGCATTGATACTAATACAGGTACAAATACAGAATTATAATACAAATGTGAATTAGAATGAATGGAGATAAACCCATTTAAAATGAATAATCACAGGTGTGAGTGGATGGCTAAAACCTGGGCTTAGAGCAAGTAGTTTAGCCAGTTTATGGCCTCTCCTGACTTGGAAGGAGCTGAAAGCATGTACTGCCATAGACAAGAAGGCAAACTGCTGCAAGAACCTGAAGGTAGGTGTTACTGGAAAATTTTGACCTTTCACCTGAGGCCTACAATACTGTCAGTGCCCCAGAGAGTTAAAGGCACTATCAGGACTGACCCGAACAACAGCAGTAAAATGTAATAGATTTGTTAATGCTAAGGTCAGAGAAAGCATGAGGTCCATTTTTCTCTGGAAAAAAAAAAAGATGAAAAGCCATATCTAAATAGTGCGCTCAGAAATCCACCCGGAATTTTCTAGGACCACCCATTAGCTAATTTACCTTCTGCCTGTGCCACTGAACTTACAAAATTTATATGATATTGTTCCTCTCTTTGGTGGCTGACAGAGAGACTCTTGAAATAAATTGTTAAAAATTCTCCCTCTGCTCTGGCTAGGGGAATATCATATTAATCTGTGCAGATTAATTTGTAAGAGTAGTCTGGAGTCAGATGGGCATTAAAGATGAATTCTTACCCATCATCTGTGTGAACCACGGCAAACAGCAGTTAGCTCCTAGCATGTCAGGGCCTGGATGAGCCTACATCCCATGATGCACTGTGACACAGCTCGGCAGAGGATGCAGGGGCGAATGACTGGATCAGCCATAACAAGCAGGCAGTGGTGAGGCGAAATGAGTCAAATGCCTGCAGCCACTGCATCAGAGAAATGTCGCTAGGACCGGAGGCCTCTCCTCGCCAGATTACCCTGCGTGGGCTGACAGACAGAGGGAGAGGGAGAGATAGAGAAAGAGAGAGAGAAAGTGTGAGAGAGAGAGACGGGTCAGCCAGGAGCGCTGACTGAACAAGATGAATGTCGACTGTCAGTCCTCTTAAGGCAGTTGTGCATTTTGTCGGCCTGCATTCCATAAGCTCTGTGTGAGTCATAGCTTTCTTTGAAATGCTTGTGTAAATTTGTCATCGTAAGTTTTTCTGCATCACAAGCGCTCACACATAAGAAGACACATGACAGCTCTATGCCATAAACAGTGCTCGTTATGTTATGTATTCTTGTCTCAGCATAACAAAGCAGCCCTAAGTACTGCAGTTACATATTTTACATGCATTGCTTACCCACCTGGTAATTATCCTTCCTTGGGGATTAACTAATTTTCACAAGATTATTTATTTATCTATTTAACCTTTATTTAAATGGGGAAATCCATTGAGACATCAGTCTCATTTGCAAAGGTGCCCTGTTTACAACAGAAAACAATACATTATAAGTTTGTAAAATATGGACAATACATAGAAATGTTAACGCTAAAATCATCATACCACAATTCAATTTATGGCAACATTAATCAAAGCAATCACAGACCATAACCTATAAATCCTTCATCACTTTTTTGAATTTCTGTAGAGAAATTAATTTATTCAATTTAATGGACTCTTGAAACTCACTCCATGACCTTGGAGCACAGTCGCAGAAAGCAGCTTTTCAAAGTTCGGTTAAAAGGATGCGATGAAAAGTATGTGCCCAAAGTTTGCCAAGAGGATGTCCCTACTCTGTTCCCAGGTCCCAATTTCATGGCTACGCAACAGCACCCTGGTCCCCAGATAGGCAGGTAGATGAGATTATGCACAAATTAGCGTCAGCGCATGATGGAACAATAAATGACAGCACTTCCATCACACGAGAGCTCATGGTGTTCATCAGCCACAGCAAGTTATGGATCCTATATCCAAATTCCAAATAATGCCAAGCCTTACCTGCAGCGCATGACCCTATTTAAGGCTTTATAACTCAGGATTTGTGCTATGGAGACTGGAAACATTATTTCAATGAGGCAAGACACTTGTGTCATTTGTAAATTCAATTACGAAATTATTATTGATTAAATTTCTGAATTTTGTTGACGCCGGCGTCTATTGTGCTCATAGGGGTTAATGGACTTTTCTTTCAGCCTGTGCCACTAAAGCAAAAAGACAGTAATAAAAAAATGTTCATTAAGTCTATCGAGTTGCATACAAACATGTATCACACCCTCCATCCATCCTTTTTTAAAAAGATGTATGCCTCCTCTGTGATACTTACATCTCTACCACAATTTTGAATGTTCAAATGCTTTCAGCTATATGAGATCAGCTATTTTCATGAGAAATTGACTCCATCGCACTATTATGTAAATCATGGTGGGCACTGATATATTTTAACACAGCACAGCCCTCAGATGTTACCGCATTATGGAGTCTGATGTTGGCAGTAATGTGTTCATTGACTTGGAGCCAGGGTTTGCCATCCATCAACCAGCCCTTATCTCTTGAGAAAGGAGCTCACAACTCCTGAGAGAATTTAAGAGAAAAATAACCAACAGTTTTCTCAAAGTCACAACGATGTGTGTGCGAGTGTGTCTGTTTGTCTTATATCTGTATGGCCCGCATTATGGTTCTTTATTATGAAACAATGGCATGCATCACAGTCTGACTTTTAATTTGAAATTATGCTGCCAATATTGGGTAAACTGGAACAGCAGTTCCAACAAACAAGAATATCTAGCTGAAGCACAATGTTCAATCTCTAATGCATCAGATCTGGATTGAGCTCCAGTCTTCAGCGGTATGGGTGTGCAGCAATGTATCAATCTCTCAACACAAAACAGCTTCCTGAGTCTGTCAGCCACTTGGTGTCCGCACAATATAGCAAACCAAAGCAGCACAAACATGCTGACACTTAACAGAACAGACATGCAGTCATGCACCGTTAGATCTCATGCTGACGGTATGAGCTTTAAACAGAAAGAGTACAGTAGATGCTGATGCTATGAGCTGTGTAGTTTAATGGTTGAGTAGATGCTGACTGCAAATGGTATGTTGGAGATGCTTGCAGCAGATTCTAACTCTAACAGTGCCTCAGGGATGAGTACAGTAAGCTGGCTTCAAGAGCTGTATAGGGAATAGTAGATGCCAGCATTAAGAGATGAGTAGAGTGAGAGTAGAGTAGATGCAGTGCAGGGACAGAATAGAGCAGAATCTGACTGTAAGAGCTGGGTAGAGTCACAGCTGTTTCACACCTTGTGGCGAAAGCCCCGGGTTTTGAAAGCCCAGGGTTAACACTTAGCCTTGGGATAAGAAATGTGTTTTCCCACCTGAAACGTTGTCACCGCCGTTGGCAGTTTTAGTATTTGTAAAAACAGGGGTCTCAAGGGGCAGGGCAAGAGGGAGGCAGAGCCAGAGTTCCCTGATGTAAGGCAAACGCTGGGGAAGGCAACTTTATGTCACTGGACTAAAATGTCATAATAAACCCTCAGCAGTCTTTAATGCAACTGCCCAGTGGGGAGAAAAAAAAAAAAAACGGCATGTGTGGCTTTTCGATAGCAAGACCCAGGTGAAGTTAGCTCTGAGAAATAGCGCATCATCTCCACATTCTGTATAAGGTACATTTTTATCAATGCCAAGAGTTACCTGCCTGCAAGTAGTAAAAATTGACCGTTGGCCAACAGTTGAACACGATACAATTGTGATACATTACATGTATAATTAGCGTTAATTACGGACAAATTATTCAGTTTGTTGGCGCCTTGTGGTGAAATTACGTATAAGCAGGTTGTGCTTCACTTTCAATGTGCTTCCGGGAGGTCATAGACAGTCTGCTTTATGTATCAGAAAGGTTGGACTTGCGCAACCTCATTCAAATGACATTCCCACTGGTGTCATCTTATTTACATGTGAAACACCCTCTAAATACAATGCCACCCTTGGTATTCATCCGTCCACCCAGTTGCATTCAGCCTTGGCAGAAAAATACCAGTTAGTCCTCTTGGCTAGAGGAATATAGGAATAGAAGTACCGATTGGTCTGAGCGCAATCATCAGGCGTAACACATGCACAACAATCGGGCCCATAGTTTCAGGGGCGAGCAGCTCTGTTCGCTGGCCAATCAGGGCTGAGCTCACTATCATGGGGCAAAAAAAACACTCTAAACTGCCCGTGCATCAGAACAATGTAGTGACAACCACAAAATGAACTGAGATCATGAATTTTTATGGTGTTTCCTTGATAAAAAGTTTATAAATCTCCCTTTCAGATACACAAGAATATGATAACTTGAAACAAACAACATGATATTGAACATATGTGATATAAATTACTTTTGAATATTAGTTTGCAGCTTGTCCGCTTAAAGAAGGTCAAACAAGCAGCACTTTGGGAGATAAGAGTCACACACAAAATGCGGATACTAAAAGTTCAAAAAGGTCCAAGTAGTTGGTGTTCAAATTACTGGTGCGATGGTGACAAAATCAGAAAAATTATTTAAGGTGGCCTGAAGAACTGTATGAAAAATTGAGTCAACATTCGCCAACTACCAAAAAACACTGACTGCAAACAAGAACTGTAGCCATAAGTCAGACTTCTCCAATAGGGACAGACAGACACCATCCCAGAGCTACGACTCCAGAAGTCATTACGGATTTGAATCAATTCTTGAACCAGACCCAACAAAACAGTATGTCAATACCTTCAAATTGCTGGTGTTTACGGCAGTGTGTCTGACAAATGCCTGTTTTCAGCGTGCAGTAAGGCTGTAAACTAAACAAAATGTATCAACATGGCAGCATCCGTCTTGGTCAGAGAAGATTTGATTCTAAGTTGAGGTGATGCAGACGGGTGACAAATTACTGGGAAAATCAATATAATCAGTCTCAGTGAGGTGTTGGGCCTCAACAAGCTGCCAGATCAGCTCCAATACACCTTGGCACAAGGTCCACAAGTGTAGAACTTTACTGGAGGGAGCGAATATCTTTCATTCAAGAGATATTCCTTCATTTGGTGTTTTGATGGCAGTGACAGAGAGCGCTTCCTGATACGTTCTTTCAAAATGTCCCATATGAGTTTAGTTGGTTTGAGATCATGAGACTGTGAAGTTGATGTATGCTTATGATCATTTTAACACTTATAAAGCCAATCAGGCACTCATTGTACCCTGTTGGATATAAAGATGATCACACAGATTAACGCTGCACTTGTTTGCCATTACCCCCCCCTTAAAGGGGACAAGCGTACTCCAAACATGTCAGATAAATGAAGAGAAGCATCTGAATTTATGTTTGTCCAGGCATTTATTCAGATTTTTCCTTTAATTTTTCACCTGTTTGTATATGTACAGCTGTGTGTGATTACAGTCAAGAAATCTCGCCTGAAGGTCTGTCTCCTCTCTCCCTCTGTTTCTCTGGCTGGGAAATGACCTCTCTCGAGACAGCAGTTTACCTCAAGTCATGAGCTGCTGGTAATTTGTGAAAAAGATGGGCTATGAGATCCTGTGGGGAGGTGAAGTTGCCGGAGTCAAAAGCGATCTGAAGAGGCGATGCATTAATCAAATGCTGGGCCAGACATCCACCAACTCAAGTGGTCCCACCAGCTCCGAGACGGGGAACAGGAATTCAGCGATTTAATGTTGAGAACGCTGAGGAACGCAAGAGCTTTGGAATCCATTAATCCAGCCAACTGATTTGAAGAAGTTTTTAGAGAAGAATACAAATGAAAAAAACATGCAAACAGGCAACATCTGAGTTCTCTTCCAGTCTCACATTTATTCAATATTTTATTTCAAACAAAGAAAAAAAAAGCACATTGATTTTAGGGGAAAAAAATGCAGTGCTGCTTCAAAGTCTTTGTCTTTACGTTTCACCTGGCTATCCTCTCCGGGCTTTTTAGTTGAGCCAGCATGCCCTGTGGATTTAAGTGAAAATGGTCTTTTTTTTTTTTTTTGGTCAATTTAAACTCCCTCAAGAGTGAGACATGAAACAGCAGAAGAAGACTACAGAGCTATAAAAAAGTACTTGCCCCCGCTCAACTTCTTCTATTTTCTTGTTTGTCTTATTTAAATGTTTCAAATCATCTAATCTAATTTTAATGTAATAATTTTAATAACAAAGATGACATGAGTAAACACAAAATGTAGCATTTAAATTATAATTACATTTACTCAAGTAAAGAATCAGTTAAAACTCATAACTTCTATTTCCCATGTGAAAGATAAAAAACAATATCTGGTTGCACCATCCTTGTTGGCAAAAACTCCAATCAAACATTGCTATTGCTGGCAATTAGTCTATCGGCCCACTCTTATTTGCAGAATTGATTTAATTCAGCCAGATGGGAGGTTTTATGAGCATGAACTGCCTGTTTAAGGTAATGCCACGGCATCTCAACCGGATTCAAGTCAGGACTTTGACTAGGCCACTCCAAAACCTTAATTTTGTTTCTTTTTAGCCATTCAGAGGTGGACTTGCTTGTGTGCCTCGGATCATAGTCCTGATAATCCAACTGCATTTGAGCTTTAACTGCATGTTGTGTTTAATCGGGTTATCTTTGTCTCAGATTAAAATGAGTTTGATGACCTGAAACATTTAAGTGACAAATATGCAAAAATAGAAGAAATCAGTGAAGAGGTGAACACTTTTATGCAGCTCTGTAGTTCAGATGAATCCAGTGTCCCTAAATCCAAGATTCTCTGCCAAGGAGATTTGCCTAAGCTTGTTGTTATGCAGCAATTCTAAGAATAATAATGAAAGATAACTATGATTGATAGTAAAAATATTGTAAAAATGCTTCATAATCTTAAATCAGGCATACAGTGAATACATTTGGCATGCTTCAATGTCTAATTTCACTAATGAGTCATTCGGGATTTACTCACTCACAGATTTGCTCTTTCCTTTACTACAGGTATATATCATCAACTCAAGACAGGAAGCAGTGCCCTTGCTGTGATAAAATTGTTTGTGTTGGGATACAAACACTCATTAGCTGATAGGTTAACGGCTCCACAGGCAAACATAATTAGCAATACGCCTGTGCAGCCCTCATAATAGGACGAGAAGTGAAAACAAGTTCCCTGTATTCATGAGGAGTCCCCAGATGTCCGAGTTTACCTCCGGATCGTTAAGATGCAGTGAAATCCAATTTCAGCAGGATCATTCCTTTCTTCCTGCTCCATTTTTGTGTTTCAGCTCTCAGAAATCATCCGGAGAGATTTTGAATAGGGCCCTGTAATGACTGTGCAGCTTTACCTCCGCTGCAATTTTTATTGAAGAGTGGATCTTTGAGGTTTGTGGGTCAGGTTGCTGTTCTTTGAAAAGTACAGAGCAGTGCCAGTTTTGGGCATGCAGTTCGGAGGACAGCGCTGTGTTTAATGCTCGTTGCTTTGCACATTGAAGCAGCAGCAGATATGTCGCATCACAATCAGCCCAAAACTCAGCCATGACGTTTTGAGTGAAGGGACATTTCAATGTGACAGTCACCTTTATGACATTATCTAATCATGATGAGAGCTTTATTTGTTGTCTTGTAACATGATATAATTTTCTGGCGGAATCAAAGCCAAGGCTGTATGGTGTGACTGTTTGAAGACACTGTCAATGTTATAAATATTTTGACTGTGACACATTTTCCTGATTTTGGTTCTGTTTGCCTCCATAATTTAAAATTAATTAATGGAATTGCCCGACAGTGCTTGAAGCGAAGACTTTCACCGTTATTCTAAAGGTTTTGCCCAATATGAGCTATATATGAGATATATAGGAATCACAACCATTTACGTACAGTGTAAGGATCCCCAAACCTGTCACCCCCAATTTTAAGGGCTCAAAAGCATTTTGACCAACCAGCATAACTTTTTTTTCCCCATAACTAAACAAGGCTCTGTTTTGGGTCTGTTTATTTTTACGACTTATATAAACAATAATTTTTTTATCATCTCAGCAGTTTTCATGCCCATTTGTATGCTGATGATACAATTGAGTACTGCTTTGCAGATTCTATTCAGTTAGCCACTGAGAAAATTCAGCTTGTTCAGAAAACTCCTCAGGATGTTCTAGTTAATCTTAAGTGGGTTCTCGTGTTGTTTTTTTTTGAGCCAGAAATATTGACAATGATAATCTGCATACATACTCTTTAAGTGGCTCTTACATTGAGAGAGTCACAGTACAAATATCTTGGCTTGTGACTTGATGAAAAATTTTCATTTTAGTACCATGGTAATAATATTGCCTCTGAGCTGCTTCAGACTGGATGGTTCTTTAGGCTCCTCATGTAAATTCTGAACTTGGGAAATCAGCTTTGTATTTTGGTGCTCCTTAGGAATGCCCTTCAACACACCCTTAAGTTTGAGGTTCTTCCTTCCCAGGCACAAGTTGATGTTCGTACTATCTGAGGGGTAAAACCCTACTTTTGTCTCTTTTTGCCTGTGATTGCAGGCTAATATCACCATGATGGAAGTGTGAGTGAGTGAGTGAGTGAATCACAATCCTTTTCTGCTCATAACCAATTTTAACGCTCATTAACAGCGTAGTAAAGCGTCTATTAATGCTTTGAATCCCTGAGGTAAACGTGCTTCCATTATTCTGATTGTAATGCATGTCCGACTATGGCAGTGGGAAAAGGGAATACAGCTGTCATGGGTTGTCAGATAATGGTTCCTTGACATGAACTGGGTGTTTTCAAGGGGAGGCTCCGCTGTATAACTGAGGACCTAGCCCTCAATATCCGCACAGGTATACAGTAGAGCAGGTAAAAGAGTGCCAGCTCGCCTCCTTATGGGCTACTTGAAAATACTCAGTTGATGTTAGCACTGTCCAAGGGGTAAAGCCTCACTTTTGTGTCTTTTGTTCATAAGTAGAAATATGCATGAAAATAGCCCACATAGTATGTTTTTCTTCATTCTTTTCATCTTTCATATATATATCAACATATAATATCAACATATTTTAATAACTGTTATTTCTGCTCTTTCTGTTCTGATTCTGCCATGCTTATTATGTTTCTGCCATTCCCTGTTTGTTTATGATCTGTTCTGTTAGGTTTTGCCATGTTATTTATTTTTAATTTGCCATGTTTTCGTTTTTTGCCATCCCCTTCCATTTGAGAGTCCGTTTTTATTCATGCCCAGCATTGCACTTTGTCTCCCCTGTCTGGTCTCTTATTAAGTTACAGCTTCTCCCCAGTCCCACCTGAAGGGTGATTTGGTTTCTAGATTCCTTCCAATCTCGTTTGCTTCCTTCGCCTGTATTACTAACCAATACTAACAGTTTGTTGTTTTTGTTAAAGTTACTAACCCAAACTAACATTGTTATAATACTAACTTACTAACGAGCACTAGGGATTGTATAGCTGCACTTACTTTGATTAACTAGCTCTCAGCACTTTGTTCTAGTCTCCGCCTCTTGCCTTCACTTTGTCTCTCCTGCAATTCAGCGGATCCTCCGCACCTGCCCACTCTAAATCTGTGCACATTAGAACTAACCGGAGCTGTATGTTTTGTCATTTGTCCACCCTGTCCCAGAATAGATCCTCCCTCATGTTCCCTCTTTGTAATTAGTCTGATCCCCTTCACCCGATCCTAATCATAGCATGTGAAATGTATTTAAGTGTCTTCTCACTGCAGTTCCCCGTCAGAACGTTTTCCCAAAGTTTACCTGTGCTGCTTTCATTTCGCCTTTTGTTGTGTTTATCTTCTGACTGGACCGCCCGACCTACGATTTTTGGATCTTCTTTTGTACTTTTGCCTGTATCTGTTTTGAACCCTTTTTTTGTCCGACTTTGAGTTTTGTGATTGGTGCCCTGGTTACGATTTATTTCCATTTTGATTTTTTGTGGAAACTTGTCATGCTCTGTAAATGAAAATAAAATCCCATTTTTCTGCACTGCTGTTCTCGGCTGGTTCCTGAACGATTAACATGAAAGTTATTTATTTTTAATGTGTCAGCATTTGACTGTTTTTTTTTCTTGGGTAAAAACCCTGCCCCAAAGGGCCTTTGTTTTCGTTCGGTTGTTTCTGTGTTTGTGTGTTTGTGTGTTTGTTTGTTAACACTCAAGCGGCAAAACTAATGGCCAGATTCAAAAATTCGGTTTAGGGATTGCCACTGACCCAGAATAGATCCTTATTGAATTTCGTAGGGTGAAAGTATGTGACCTGGCACCACTTGTTTTCGTTGTATTGCTTTCTATTTTTATTCAGAATTTGTCATATTTATTTCCGTTTCCATTTTTTGTAAACTTGTCATCTCTGTAAAAGAAGAAAACATCTGTGGCTGTAGAGTTAACATAAATCTAAAAAATAAACCTTTGCAGATGAAGGTGAACTCTTTAAAATGTCAGAGGTCAGCACTCCTCTAAGGGGAAGAGTGGACCCAAACCATGTCAGGAAAATTCACTGACATCTCGCCCATAGATCTAAATGCAGATGTCTCTTTAGTCATTGTTCTCACCGAAACCCCAGCCAGCTGAGCACTATCTGTGACTGTAGCGCCTGCCATGCAGGCCTCATAATGTTTTCAAACTGGCTTCAGTTTTTTTTCCCTCTTGCCAGCTTGATTCAAAATCAAAGTCAACTGGGCCCACTCAGAGTTTTCCTGCATGCCACAGGGCATGATTAGAAGGCGTTTGCTTAGTTATGTAATGCAGTACACCTGTGTCCAAGCATTGCCATGCAGGTTTCTTCACTCCTTAAGTCAAGTTACTCCTGTAATTTGTCCCCTATCTATACATATATGTGCTGTATATAAATTCTTTCTGACAGACTGGAGCTAATTTCTTCAACTATTCTGCAGATAAAATGCTTTGACAGTAAAAAAAAAAAAAAAAAAAAAAAAAAAAAAGTCAAATTTAAAAAAAAAAACAGTAGATATTACGATATTTCATTTGTTCAGTTATGTGCTTTGTTAAACTTTGTTAATGTTATCAACTCCAAGTTGGAGACAGAAATTAAGAGATTAGTGGAAATGCACCTTCTTGAGATTTTTTTTTTTTTTCTTCCAGGCTGTGTGTGTGTGTATTTGGTAAGGCAACAACTGTAGGTGCTTTTTTTTAAAAGGTGTCCCTACCAGTGCTGAAGACAAAACTACTACCTTGGTCTTTACTGATGAAAACAATCACAATGGGCTCATTTTTATATTATTTATTTATTTACCTATCTATCTATCTATCTTCTACCGCTTGTGGTCATATTTATCTTATTTTATTTTTATTTTTTATTTTCTTGCACTAGAAGTTGCGATGGTAGTCATCATAACTGTAGAACAACTGGCAAATGATATTGAGTAGCCTATTCATAGAAAGGTAAAGTTACTGGAATATTATATATATTTTTTTTTTTTTTTTTTTTTTTTTTTTTTTTTTTATTAGGTTCCAGGGCACGGGGTTCACATCACATAATTGAGGACGAGTCTCTTTGCCCCTAATTATTAGTTTTCTATTGATCATTAAGAATCTCAAATTGCCTGTCAGTCATGCTGATGAATGTGGATCAGTAGTATAGCTGACTGCACTCAGTCTGAATCTCTGGGAGAATTTAATTGAAAATGTGTACAGAATGTAAGTGCACACATCAGCACTTTCCCTGAGACTTCCACCAAATGAAACTGCAAGCGCATTTCTCATCTTCTAATTGGGCAGAATTTTAGTCAGTTATTTCATCTGATTCACTTAGGAAAGATAACGTGAGCCTTTAAAAATCGATTTGGCTTACAGAATCTCTCCTCTCTCATGCTGGGTAGACACAGCAAGCAGGCGAACTGTACAATTATAGCTTTCACATAGAAATAAACCGTGCAGTGGAACTCCAGCAACTGGTCTAGAGGTTTCAACTACACAATTCCATTTGAACCCAATTGTTTGACATTTACCATTTCTATTATTTGTGCTGCAAATTATCACCTTTACTAGGAATAAATGGTTGGGAATGATATTATGATTAATATCAGATCCAAAATCAGAGCCATTATTTTAATTGGATTCAAGGTGATTGTAAATACTTGTACATCGCAAGCCTCTTACTACTCAGAGTAGGGTTTTAAATAGTATTATTATTATTATTATTCTTAATAGGTAACACTTTATTTTACAGGTCCTGGAATCCCTCCGCCAGAGACAGAAGATGATCGTGATCCCCGATTAGACAATGGCAATGCCACTATCAAGTGATTATATAAGAACTACAGATGCATGAAAAAAATAAAATAAATAATAAAATTGAAAAAATGCATTGACAAACATAACAAATGCAGATGTTTCTGTTTATTTCACTAGCATAGTTTAGGTCCACTCGCCCGTTCAAAGGCAAAAGCATCACTGCAAATCAGCGCTGAGTTAAGCCACTTTCACACTGGACGCGAAACAAATTTTTCGCACGGCAGATTACATTCAAAGTCAATGCAAAGACGCGAATAACCGCGAAACGCATGTATTCGCATCTTTGCATTGACTTTGAATGTAATTTGTCGTGCAAAAATTTGTTTCGCGTCCGGTGTGAAAGCAGCTTTATTCTGAACATTCCACAACCTTCACAGTCACCAGATGTAAGATTTTGGAGTATATCAGTATGTTTACTATCCCTTGCCACAAAGTGGAAGAGGGATATATGGATGAGAGTTGTCCTTCCGTGCGTCCATCCGTCTGTCCGTCCGTCCGCAGACTTCGAATCCACGCCGAATCATGGCTCTGATGTATATATTCCAATTGTAGCGTGGTTTTGCCCTGCTTTTCTGGTGCTTTCAAATATGACTGGGCTGCAGCCAGTGTATGTTGCTTTGATCTGTTGTTTGGGCCTTTGGATCAGCGTGACTGTCACAGAAGCCCAGATACATCCATTATAGATGACATCAGACATCCAACCTCCACCCTCCACCTGCTAGTGAAGGAGCTATTCCCTGTTCTCCCAGGAATCTGACTGCCACTATCCCTCATCACTGTGTGCTCCGTGCCGTTTGATCACAAAATGGAGGCTTGTTCAGCGAAGGAACACTTTCACCACCACAATCTATCCATATAGGCAACTGCATCTCACGAAAGGACAGCACCATTTTGTGTCAGTTGCTTCCTTTTTCTCCTTATTAGTTATGGGTTAATCCTAATGCAGAGCCTGATTGAATGATACATGCTCAGTGGCAGATTAGCTTCCTGGCTTATTGGCTTCTTTGGGGGAAAAGTCTGGCCAAGGCATTCAGTCTTAATCATGGAGGACTTCAATCATTGAAATCAGTTTTCAAGATGGGTTTTCTTTCCATTATAAATCACAGCACATCTGTGCCTGCTCAACTTCAGAGTGGCATTATTTCTTTCTTTCTCTCCTTTCAGTTCACTTTCTCATAACTGGGTGGTATATTTGGTATTGATGTGTAAGGGGAGGGTTAAGGAGTGCTTATTAAACGATCAGTACTGCATTCATGGATGAGCATCAGAGAGCAGCACATAAATCACTCCCAGCATCTCGAGGGAACCAACTGCAGACTCCTCGTTCGACTGGTGGGAAGAGCGGCTGGAGTCACGCATGGCCCATCTGCAGTGTCTCTATCGCATATAATACCAGAGTGACCAAAAATGAATAAATAAATAAACACTGCATGACATCTTACACTGAGTACATTTATACTTAATTCAGTGGCGGCTGGTCAACTGAAAATTGGTGAAGTACAGAACATCCCTTGGAAATAATGATTGGTCTTGACCCGATTTCAATCCATTTTTTAAAATTGAAATTACAGAAACTTCAAAAACACTCAAGGCCATCAAGTGTTGACTGCTCTTCTCCTTAAGGTAAGAGATGACGAGGAAAACTAACCACACCTGATCATTTTGAGTGCTTTCGGAATTGACATAAATGGTTGATCACAGATCAAGGCCAATCATTATTTTCAAGGGAAGTTCCATGCTTCAGCTCACCAGCCGCTACTGACATACTTCTCCAACACATTCCCTCTGTAGAGCTGGATTTGTATTGTCTCAATGAGTATTTGGGCTTGAAACTCTGTCTCTTAGCTCAGACTCCTCGAGACAAGGGAGACTCCACAACTTCCCTTGGTATAGACATCTTATTTTCTGCTGACCCTTTGAGCGCTGAAATAAATGTAAAAAATATATGAATTATATCTTGTGCCGTTGAAATCCTATCATGTTGTGACTTGTTTAAAAGAGCTCCCCTGTGGGAGCAGCTTTGATTTTGATATCTTATATCACTGTGCAACAATAGCTGCATGTAGCGCTAGGATAACATGGTAGATGGCGGAGGGGAGTCTGTAAGAGAGTTTACAGCAATGATGCTCATATCTGCAGGTGCTTAAGACATATTCCAGTTCCAGTGGAATGTGTGCACCAGTACCCAGGGACTCGCACGCAGGTGCTCAGCGGTGAAATGACTCTGGAGTCCTCTGGAGCATGCTCAGATGAGACAGGGCGTCCTCGAGGTGAGTCTCTTTGAAGTGCCGACAGATAAAAGCTC
Source organism: Gymnothorax javanicus (assembly GCA_029692085.1). Taxonomy (NCBI): domain Eukaryota; kingdom Metazoa; phylum Chordata; class Actinopteri; order Anguilliformes; family Muraenidae; genus Gymnothorax; species Gymnothorax javanicus. Next base: position 108,541,156 of record CM056201.1, on the reverse strand, counting down.
CCTCTTCAGTGCCGCCCCCCCCAAGCTCCTCCGCACCACCGTCAGGTCACATTCTGCCTCCACTCAGTGGGTAAAAGGCATCCTGTCCGCAAGTAATTAGCTGCCCTGTCCGAGCAAGGCCCAGGATGTGAGGTCAGCAGACTTATTTTTGAGGCTCGAAGCACGTCACGGTGAAGAGCGGACTTTATCTCTCGTGCAAGAGATCCCAGATATTTGAAATAAATGTCATGATTTTGCCTCTCTTGCACTACTTTAATGTGTTCCCATTTCATTTTGCGTGGTTGCAATTAGGTGCGAGCGAGCGCTGCAATATATGAATCTATTCAGTCAACAAAATTACTTGTACCAAAATGGGAGCGGTTTGACTCCAGGGAACCAGCATTCGTGCCTCGGATGTTGCTCAGAAACAACTTTGCAGCAAAGAAACAACTTTTGTTTCATTTGCTAGCAGTTGTTGCGGACTAGAAATGTTTGCCAGGCTGTTTGAACATGTGCAGTGGGACCATCATAGAGTGTGCAAAACATTTTGATAAAATTTGTCCGGGAACCAAATTTTCTGAAGACTCCCCAGTGACAGTCCCACTGCACGCGATCAAAAGCCTTCTCAGCACCAAGTGGAAGCACAGCACAGGAGTGTGACTGAGTTGCAGCATCGTCCATCGGTTAAATGAATGCCCATCTCTCTGTGTTGTAAAACACATCTTCCTCTCCCTCTACCTCCTCTGCTGCCACACCAGCTTTGTCCTCTGTTTCCAGGAGACGTTTAGATCCTGATCAAACAGTGTAGTGTCTAGCTTGGATGTAATTCCACTTAGAGCTCTGAGGACTGTCATTTCTGTAACTCCGATAGGAGTTCCATTTCCCCCTCCCACAGCTGCTGTAATACAGAGTGGCTTGATCAGCGCCAGGATCAGCTGCTGTACCACAGAGCAGCAGGTCCCCCCTCCCACAGCTGCTGTACAACACAGCGGCTGGTCACCCCTCCCACAGCTGCTGTACCACAGAGCGGCTTGATCAGCAGCAGGATCAGCTGCTGTACCACAGAGCGACTGGATCTGCTCGGCAGAGACTTCACGGGCCATTGCCCACTGTCGTGCTCCATCTGTGGCTTTTCTGAGCTCTCCGCGAGTCTCTGTCTTTCAAACTGCCAGGCAAGTTGTTTCCTGTAAGACCAAAACATGTTCCCAGTCGTTATATAAAAAGGCAAAATTACATACAAAGGCCATCAACATACAGGGCTGCATTAACACACACTGTGAACTGTTCGAAAACAGCACTGCTCTGTTAATTTTATTTTCATGTTCTTCTGCAAGAAGATGAGCTAGTCCACATTCTTACTTGCAGTTACAATGTCCCCTGGTGAAGAAAAACTTTTTCACTTGGCACAGGTGCATCCAAGACAATGAGGTAACAGCTTGCCAGCTTGGCATCGCGAGAATACTTGCGTTGCTTTTTCCCCGAGCAATTGCATCTACCTCCACAGGAATGCAGCCTGTGGCCCTGTGTGAGGTTATTTTCTCCAGTATGATGCCGGGTGAAGGCTTGGTGGAGCCCTCCTCTTGGTAAACAGCTCTGCCACGGCAAAGTTTTTTTTTTGTGTTGCAGACAGTGTCTCTGTTACCCCTTAGTGTGCTGAGGGTGAGCTGGGCATCTGGGCATCACTGGGTTGACTGAAGAATAAAGTGAGGGACAGCATATTTATGCTGTAGTTTTGAAAATATCAACAACAACAAAAAACTTTCATTGCAGCAAAGAAAGAAAAAATATTCTCTGCCGGGCGACGGGGAAAGGAGAATACTGCAAAGACACATACTATATGCTGTGTTTGGTGTAAAAAGAGAGCAACGGTAATAATAATTAGTTCAGATTACATGAGTGTGATTCTTTGAAAATTAAACCACATTAAAAGAGGTCACAGAATATCTTCTGAAGCGTCCTCCTGGTAAGTCAGAGACTTGAACCTCAGATCCAGGACTGTAGCTCTGTGCACATAGTCCTGAAAAGCAGGGTTTGTGTATCTGCTGCCTCGCCATCTTTGATGATGGAGCTGGCATCATCGCTTGGTGTCATGGATTTCTGTTATGATTCTGCCTTGTGTGCTTGTGCGTTTTTCCTCGTGTCCCTCTTGATTTGTGTTTCAGCTCCATTCCCACGGTCTGTCCATCTTTTCCCCCTCGCCCTGGTTCCTGTGATGTCGTGTGACAGCCTGCATGCCTGAGTCCCGTTGTCCAATCACATTTCCTCTTTAGGTTTTGGCTTTGGTATTTCATTCATTGCTTCCACCTGTGCTTGATTCTGGGTCTCGCAAAACTCTGAGTGAATGGCTCGTTAAACTGAGTGAATGCGTTCTCTGATAGCGCTATTACTAACCATACTAACCAGCACTTGTTTAAGGGTGTGTGTATATATTGTCACGTTGTACTAACCTAATTAACTCATTAGCGAGTGCGAGTGTTTCTAGCTTTTGTAAATTCCTTCCTAAGCTTTCCCTGATTAACTGCCTTTAAAGCTATGCTTTCCTTTGCTGTTCTCGTGGTGCTTTTACTCGTCACGTTTAGACTACCTCAATCTAAACTGTCCAGCCTGCGTGATTGTCTCGTCGTCTTTGTTTATCCGGTTCTCGTAATTGTTTTAATCCCATGTGTTTCTGTTTCCCCATGAGATTGCCTGCCTTATCCCCGCCTCCTCCGTAGTGTATTTAAACTGGGAAGAGATGTCAGATGGGACTTTGCGGGTTTTTCACCTGATTCTGTGCAGCATTGAAGATCTCTGTTCCTTCCGAGCATTTCCGTTGTATTTTTTAGTCCAGTGTCTTCCCCTTGTCTAAGTCCCCGTGTTCCCGCCAGCTTGTTTCAGTTTTATTCTAGCCATTCGTGGAGTGTGTATATTAGTTTCCCCCCTTCCCTGCCTTTGGCAGAGTACCTTGGTTCTCCTGGTTCAGTGCATTTGCACGGTGTTTCTTTTTGGCCTGTGTGCCACTTTTCCTGTGTCTGGGTTCCAAATAAAACCTCCTGGATCCTGCGCCTGGTGTCCACCTGACCTCATTTCCTAACAGATTTCAGTACGTTCCTCTGCAGAGGGATGATCATTGACACTGAGGTTGATCTCTCTGTGCTCAAGAGGGTCATCATCACAGTCAAATGGTTTGAAAATCTAAATGAGGCGTTCTGCCAGTTTTGGCCCACTGTCAGTTGAGAGCCATGTCCTTGAAATTCTTTTTGACATTCTTGACCATCAGGACAGGATGGAAGGAAGTCTCCATAATGCTCTAACATGACATACGCACATTTCCAATGAAATGTGACTTCATGTATTAGTTTGTGAACTGACAATTCCTGCATCTCCCTCTTGGTTTCCAGGGCATGAGTGGTTGTTGTGCAGTAATGAATGAGGTTTACTACCTTCTAACCTTCTCAAGGAGGCGCGATAACTGGTTAGAGACTCTGATCTCTAAATTTAACCTGACCTAACTGCTGTTGCCTTCCCAAACCTTTTACCCTGACTCTTAGCTTAACATTTAGGAAGTAGTAGGTTTAACAGTAGCCACAATATTTTTTTTTTTAAACATTTTTTAAAGCTCAATGTCAATGTAACGTCATGGCAACTGATGAAACGCATTTGTGGAATGCCAGTAGTAAGTGCAGTAATCACTTGATTGAATTGTAGAAACCGCATGTTGCTGAAAATTTTAGGATTAAGCCTGGAAATTCATTAAGTTTTCGTAAGATATATCAACCATTTTATGAGAAAATGTTTTTCTATTACTTCTCTTTCATCTGTACGCCTCTGTAAGATGACATGGAACACCTACAGTCCTTTATTCTTCCAAAACATACACACAGACCAACACACACGCAGACAAGGGAATATGCGTGCTTGCGAGGAATACACCTCACTTCTGACAAATAGGAGACTCAATGCCTGGAAAGCAGAGGTGTTCCTCTTCATAAATTCTGAATTGACAGCATGGATGAAAAATTTATGGCTCGCTACCACGGTTTCCAGATGCCTCAGAATTTGGAATGAGTTGTATTTCTGTGGGACAGGAAGGGAATCCAAGCTTTAGTTTATAAACTGTATGTGTGGTGATTTGTTCGCTTCTTCATTGTCTGAAGTGAGTTAACTAAAGTTTGGCAGCAAGGGCTGCATCTTTATCTTGTTTCCATGCCAACTTCTAGCCTTAATGACTTAATTTGCCCAACCATGTACGTCAACTAATGTTAGCAACATTCTTTGACAAGTGCATTGTACATGACAGATGCAATCTTTCCAAGCATCTTTGCAAAACACTTTTCATGTTGGTTCCATCTAAGATTGAACTAATGTTTCAGTATACAGACTGTCTGCTCATTCAGGCCTCATAGAGAGAAGATCCTGCACGTGCTTAGGCCCTCCAGGACTAGAATAGCTTGCCCCTCAGGCTATGTGGGAAAAATTTTCCAGTGATGTCAAAACACAGATCTGCACTGTGCCTGCAATATCTGATCCTTATCGCACACATTTTGAGCAGCTGTTCCAGTTCTAATGGAGTTCCATGCTGCCGGCTCTGCAAAAGAAAAGAATAGTCGTATATCTCTGTTTGCATGAATTCACACAAACAGCATTCTGAACTGCATGGCTGACTTTTTACATTAATGTACAGAATCACTCAAGTAAAGCTTCACATATTTGGTACTTTTTTCCTATTCCCATGCTTGGCTTACACGTTTTGGAGGCAGTTTTTGTTGTCAGTCCCAGTCATGTTCAGATGCCCTTCAGAGAAACGAATCTCGGCCATTTTCGAGGAGTCTGTCTCAGTGTTTTTTTTTTTTAGAAACAAAATCAATGCATTTTGAATCGGAAAAGATGAAAATAGCAACCGATGAACCCTCCGTAATCTCCTGTTAAAGAAAGATTCAGCTCACATTTGTGTTTAATTCTGACTGAGATTGAAAGGGCTGAAGAGGATTTTACTGATGCGCCTCTCTGTGTTTGACATCACCATCCGGAACATCATACTGAAGGGCCGTCCACTATGACTCAGAGCAAGAGGAAAAATAAAGACAGACATTGAAAGAGATGAAGTGATAAAGTAACTGAGATTATGATCCCAGAATCCTTTGCCTCTACGAGAGTAGCTATGGGTACGGTCAGGTCACCTGGGGTCGACACTGCCTCAGAAATGTGCAAATTCCTGTGTTTATGTTTTATTTATAAAGATTAAGATTTTAATATTCTGAAATATCAAATATTTTAAGTAAATAGTGCACAAGTTCTGGAACCAAAAATATTCCAAGTATGCAAGACCTGGTGCCCATTTAGCTTTGTAGTCAAACCATGCTGCTTCATGAAATGACATTATAAACGTGAGATGGAATTGCTGGAACCGCTAAATCAAAGATGTCCCTAGTCTCGGATACCTCAATAGTTCTTTCACAGTGGTAAAATTCCTGTCTGCGTCTTTGCAGTCTGAGCTCTTCACCTTTAGCTCCATTGCGTAATGCGGCCCTCGAGCCGTCAGAGGAATGATGCATCATCGCTTTTATGAGACCAGGAACACAGCCCCAGTATTTACAGGGAACTGAACGGCGCCAAAGGAAATGAACGGTGACAGATCAAATCACGTCAAATAAATTCCGTTTTTTCATGGCAATTTTCGCAGAGAACTGTGGCATAGATGATTCGCAGAATAACAAATTTACAGTCCTGAAACCCAAAAAAGCAAATGAGGTGAAAAAGCTCTTCTGTGAGAAGAAAATCTGAAACTGTGGCGAGAAAAAAAAAAACTCCCCGATGGAAAGCAATCCTGGCTGGAACCCAGGAATAGAAGAAAAGAAAAGCCACCAAAACTGGACCTTATTAACCCTTAAAGTGCTAAATCCAGTGATTGGTACTCAATGATGTAACATATCAAAATCAAAGCTGTTGAAAACCTATCATGTGGCGACTTGTTTACCCCTTTGCGCAGAATACAAAATTATGCCAATTTTTCCTCTTGTGCATGAGCCTATTTAAGCTTTATAACTCTGGAAAATCATTCCAGTGAAGCTAGACATTGGAAATTCAATTACAGAATTGTTTAGGAATTAAATTTCAGAATTAACAGATGCCGGCGCCTATATCTGCACAAAGGGGTTAAAAGAGCTCCCCTGAGGGTTGCCACATGATGGGTTTTCAACAGCACAAGATCATTGATTTATAGTTTTTTGAAACTTTATTCCAGTGCTCTAAGGGTTAAAAAATCATCTTCTTTGATACTGGCCAGTCATTGGACCGTGTCCTCTTCTGTTCCTGAGTGGCTCCCAAGATTGGCTGTGGTCACATGATGTACATCTGCAACAAACTTGCGGAATCTTTCCGCTTATTTGACACACACAGCTGTGCACGCTGCGCAGATGCAGTCGTGTATTCACTAATATTTCATCGATGGCATATCAGCTCATCACTTCCAAAAATCATTGTTTTTGGGCAGAGTGGGATTAATTAAATGGTAATCCTGGCAGGTGAAAATCTCACAAATATTTTTATTTATTTTTTTGTCAGTTGGTCAGAGTGGCCAAGCAAAACTTCAATAGCAGTATATTTTGTTGCTCAATAAATGTCCAGTCCTGGAACTCAGGATGCCTGTGGGCATAGTGAAGTATCATTTCAAGTAGTGCTTTGAGACTCGGAGAGGTATTTAATTCATAAATCAGCTTTTGATGTGAAAAGATGGAAAAAAAAATAATATTCTGTTGCCTTTGGTAATATCCCAGGTCAATATCAATTAGTGTCAGTGGGGGCCTTCATGTACAGTATAAATTCCACAAACACAGGTAGCAAATAATCCCATAAAACAGACCATGAGGGCTTCAGGGGTACCAAAAGATCTTCAAAACAGACCTGACTTCTGTCAACGCTGTAGATCCCTCTATCAGTTCTGACTGGCAGCCACAGGTTTCATCTAATGTCATTACAAGTGTAGTTTCCCTCTTGTCCAGGGAGATATTCCAACAAAGAAGACGTGTGCTTGCATTGTTTTCAAACAATGGAATGGAATTCATTAACAGAGACGCAAGGTTTCACCGTCGTGTGGACCATGAACAAAGGCAAGGACAGGCTTGGTATGGCCGCTCTTGATTTGATCGGTCATGTCACACAGCTGAGAAAAGCAGACAAATTTGGTGCACCGCAAACAACAGGAGGGTTTAAAAACTAAAGGAAATTAAATGGACTGTGCTTTTATCATCGGTGACAAGAAATGTGTGTATTGTGTTCTACATTTTGAGCCTTTCTCTTCCTTCTCTAAACAAATAAATAAATAAAATATTAGTCACAGAAAAAGCTATGAGGAACCATTCTGAAGGATGGTATAGCAGATCATAATCAGTCTAACATGCTGTAGTCAATAGTGATTAGCACTTGGGATTAGCACAGTGATTAGTGCTAGTGCAGTATGAGGTCATTTGCACTGGAGTGGAGCACAGCGATTAGCATTATGGGTGCAGTCATTAGCACTTTAGTATTGTGCAGTTATAAGTTCTGGAGTTAAGAAGCATAAAGCATACAGTTATTAAAGTCAGAGCATACCTGCAACTTCACTGTTTTTCCTGGGTTTCACGTAATTCAAAACTCATCTCTCGATGTGTTGTTTTCTTCCAGGAAACTCCCATAAATGCCCTAGGTTAACCAGGCCGAAGCTAATATCTCGTTCCGCAGAGCTGGATGGAATGAGTGGATTGAAATGAAGCAGTCTGAAGTCATACCAGGGCAAGAACACAACTAATATTTTTATTGTCTTTTAGGGTTTGGGCTAATCTTACAGTCTCCTGAAACATGGAGAAGATGGGCCACGTTCGTAAAATAAGTCAGGCGGCTTGGCCCACAGTTTGTTCTGGATTCAGGGCACTCTCAGAAGGTTGCAAAGTGCTAAGCTGATCATCGCTAATGTTGGCAAACTTGGGCTCATTGGCTGTTGCTTTCATAGCAACTGGTGTTGGAGATGGTTCTGTTCGGATTCTTTTATTTATCAATTTGAAGCGTGATGAATGCTTAAGTTTAAACACATTAGCCATCTCACATTGCTTGACTGGCTGGTCTGTTGCTTGATTTTTGTGCACTGTCGGTGGCAGAGGGGCATTGGGCAATACCTACCCAATTCAGCTACTCTGTCCTCCCCCATAAAAAAATTTAGATCGACGGCATGCACATTATGAAAACTCACTTAGTCAATCACAGAGGGACTCAGTCATGTAACACATTTCATGAATCTGGGGTAGCCTACGTTTCCCACAAGCATAGTTGCTAACTACATTAGCGACTGACATAGTTCTACTATAAACAGTCAATGGTTCCAATGATGTAAGCTAGCATCTGTGCTTTTGAGAAACATACCCGATTGGTTAGAAAGCTGTTAATCTGTCGGTCATCAGATCTTGTCAGGAATTTTTTGTTTTCTTTTCTATGTATTTAGAAGTGGGGAAGCAACGCTCCTGTGTGTCCCGCCTCCCCTACACCCCCGATGCTGGTGTAGAGTTCAGTGATTAGTGTAAAGTGTAAAAATATTAGCATCAGAGCAGTGTGTAGTGATTTACATGAAGGTTGCATGGATTAGCACTCGAGTAGAGCACTGTGATTATCATGACATATGCAGTGATTAGCATGGCAGCAGTGAACACAGATCAGCATTGGACTACTGCACAGTGATTGGTGTGTAGTTGAGTACAGAAATTTAAATACAGATATAGGAAGAAAGGTACGCTGTCAAAGACAATTTACCCCTGAATGTTTAGCATTGTACCCTTAAAATACTGTATAGCCACATAATTACGACAACCACTGTTTAATTGAGCATTAACATCATTTCAGTCAGGCATGGCAGATAGGCTGGTCTCAAGCCTGTTTTTATCCAATCATTCTTAACTTTAGCTCCTCCCACCCAATTGGCAAGCTTTCATGACCAAGACTATGTTCATTCATTTCTCTGGCGCCGTGCCCTCTACACCGCTCCAACTCGGGTTTACTAAGAAATCTGTTTCTCATCTCCCTCCACCTCCCCAGCCTCCTCCTTTATAATTATCATTGTTCATTGCAAGCAGCATTTGTTCATAGCATAATCAGTAACTTAAATGTCAACAAGATTCAAAAGAATCTCTGACTCTGCCAGGGGTTTTGCAGGGACGGTCTGTGTCGTGCTTGCTCAGATTGTTCCAGAGCATCACTCGAGCAGAGTCACTGCCAAACTCAAACACAGGTTGTCCTGCAATAAATGGTTAAATGTGGCGTAAGTGTCCTGGCTGAATAGTTGCAGAGGCCGAGATAAAGTCTGTGACGTTTTTCCACTGGCCGATCACTGGCCCAGCAGAAGCAGAATAAATGCATATACCCTGCCATCTCTATTCTTCATCCACCAGATCTGATCTGGAGCACTGTAACAGCTGTCCACCGCGAGATCAAGAAGCTTCCATTCTGAACTCTCATTATTTTCAGCAGTTTAGTGCGCTACAGAAAAAGTTCAGCTTCCATGATGCTGATTGCAGTTTTTTCCCCTCTTTTTGATGCACAGAACACTGCACATTTGCACACACGCAGTGTACTCGAGTATGCACACAACAAGGGAACACCTTTTCTCTGACCTATATCATTAGTAAGGCAAAACATGCATATAGACTCTGAAATTTGCCCACGCACGCCTGTATTTGTGGCCTATTTTCTCAGTAAGGGAAGGAAAACATGCAACACCTTGACCTGCTCCTCTATTCATATCCTGACAGTCATGAAATATGTATAAATAACAACACGACAATGAGCCTTTTTTCCCAGTCACAGCTGGCTGGTGTATTTATATCTGCTCTGTATAGTCCTCTGTATAATTCAGTCAAGGTGAGAAGGGAATTAGTATGGCAGCTGGTGGTCCAGTCTTTTCCATGCTGCTTAGCAGTGCTGTCAACATTTCCCCCTGCAATGTTTGCTGCCGCTAAAGCATATGTCACTGCTGATCGATTAGCACGATGCTGGTGTATTGAGTTTGTTAGTGTGAGTGTGTGTGTGTGCATGTGTGTGTGCGCGTGTGTGTGTGTGTGTGTGTGTGTGTGTGTGTGCTCGGAGGCATTGTATAAGGGCTGGCAGTAAAATTTGTTGGGAGTGTCCGTTATCTGGGAGAATCCCATTAGCCTAATCTCCTTGCAGCAAAAGACTTCCTGATTGCAGAAACCTCTGCCTTGCTGGGTAATACATCTGATAACAGGGACAGAGGCAACCAATCAAAGGAGGCATAGGCCATGGCATGGAAACAGCAACGACCTGCAGTTCAGTTACACACGCAGAACTATTAACCTTCCATTATGTAGAAAAACACGCACACACACACACACCATACCACCATATCACCATAGTGGGTGACATAACTGAACTCTGTGTCCCTTGAATTTTAACGCAGACTAGATTTACAGTTTATGCAGAAACTCTGGGTTAGCATATCATTAGCCTCATAGCATAATTGCCTCTCTCATTTTTTAAGGGTTATTTATTTATTTATTATTAAAGAGAATGGACTTTATGTTCTTATTTTTTAAGGTATTGAGAAAAAAAGGAAAAAACATTTTTTCGCCAAAACGCAAGAATAGGCAGCCGATATCTCAATTTGGCAAAAATATGACTTTGGCAATTATGCTATGACGTTAAGGATGTGATAGTATGATTCACTGTTTAATGTGATGTGTACTTACGGATTATTGTACGTGATGCTGTATGATGCAACGTGAAACAGGTTTCACCAACAGAAAGACAAATCTGGAAGACTATGTGTTATGATCCAGACAGGAAAGCAAATGCGGATTCAGGATATAATCCACAAGGAAGTATTTATTTTCAGAGATATGATGATAGTTGAGTGAAAGGCTGTAGCCCAGAACAGAGGAGGGGGCAGTCCAGCTAACGTGGTAATGACTGGAGAGGGTAGGGGCGTGTCTGTGCCCAAGCCAGAGGCTGTCCAGGGCAGAAGCCAGGTGGTGAATCCCCCTCACAGAAGCAGGACAGCTTGACAGTAGAACCGAAGGCTTTAGCAGGAAAGCATGCCCAATCCTGAAGACAGATGCAGGCTTGGGAGGTGTTCTTGATAAACTGACTCAGAGGAACAGGCAGGAACTTTGGATTAACAAGAACACGGAGCCAATCTGGGCAATCAGTATAAAGGCTTGGGAGCTTATTCCCATCAATTACACTCAGAAGAGCAATTCTGCTTTTCTTTTACATACCGTAAATACTGAAACACGCAGGAAGAGCTTAGCTCAGTACTAGAGGGCACAAACGGACTGGAAGTTTTAGTATGATATGAACTATGCAAATCCAACAACCACACTGAAAACACAATGAAGGCATATAGATGGGACATTCACAAAAGGGACCAGGCATACAAATGATAACACCTGGGCGCAAGGAAGGGGACGAGACAATAAATCAATTACAGGAGACAAACTGCAAAAACACATGCAGACTGCTGGAACAGGGGTAGACACAGTGACACACAAGGGCTGTGACAAGTATGTCTCATCAGATATAAAACAGTCCCTCACTCTCCTGTTGAGTGGGTGTGTGTGCGTGTGTGTGTGTGTGTGTGCATGTGTGTATGTGTCTGTGTTTTAGGGCATAGAAACCACCGCTGGCGCTTGAACTATTGTGAATTACAGGGTATAAATTAGTCACTAGCTCCTCTGTGGCATTGTGCATCTTTTTTAGCTAAGAAAGGTTACTAAGAGGCAAATGGTCAAGAGGAGTGATTCAGCTGATGTGTGGTTGAGTACCGAATATGATTTCATGATTTTACTGAAGAGATGATGCCGGTTGTGTATCTCGCCTCCCTCTCCTTCACAGAGCTGCTCCTTCCACGCTGCGGCTGAATGGAATTCATGCATATTAGGCATAAGCCAAGCAGTCATGACCGTCAGCATTCAACTGATTTAAAAATAGCCCCGCTGAAAGTCCTGTGGAATTAAAACTTCGGTGCTTTCTGAAGAGAAACGGGATGTGCATGTGGCAGTTATGTTGCAGCTTCATTTGCATAAATTACATAATATGGACATGTATTCTGAGCTTCCACCATCACATAAACATATTGCAGTGAGCAGATATTGAGCCATATGCCAATGGGTGATAAATCAATCATACAGAGCTGTGAAAAAGTATTTGCCCCCTTGCTGTGTATCCATATTTGTCCACCTAATTGTTTCAGATCCTCAGTCAAAGGAAATTTGATCTGATCAAACACAAAATTCAGGTTAAAATGATAAATTGTTATCCTTCTGTGAATTAAATTATCTGACAAAAATTAGTCCTGTGTGAAGAAGAAATTGCCCCCAAGTCATCATCTCCCTTTTTGCCAAATTCTATTGATAATTCAAAATAAATGCACGTAGGCTTGTGCTGTCATCCCTGTTGAATCTAAACATCACTAGAAACATCTCCAGCAATCTGAAATATGTCACTGAAGGGTCTGTAGATACAGTGAAACTAAATTTCCATACAGTGTGCAGGAAACAGAAGTAATGTTTACAGCACTACCCGCAGTGTGAAGTGCAGTTATTATGGGCCACCACAGTTACCATGGTTTCATAATTAAATCTATAAAACAAAAACTTATGAAACCCGGGACACAACCTCATTTTCACCCCTTGGCTCTTAGCCAGATCTCATGGAGCTCTCAGTCTCGTGCACAGAATTTGCCCAAACTGTGCAGACTGTGTCCATGCTGGATTAACCACAGTGACTGGCCAGACTGTGCATGCCTTGTATAACTCGGCCTTGGCCTATTTGCACAACAAGGGGATGAGCACGTGCACTTTGCTGTGCTATTTGATGATGAAACAAACTTTTCCAAAATGAACAGTCCTATAGACAAGTTTTGCAACCAGGAGAAGTGACATCTTTGAAGGAATGTGGATCTGCCCACACATAAAGACCCATACTCGCGCTTCGCGCAGAAGACCCAATCTCGCCCCAAAAATTCACTAGAACAACACTCACAGCTCCACTATTGCTCTTCTGAGGACAGCCAATAACCCTGCAGACCATGGAGAAGGATCCGATTTTGTCACATCCTGAGAATTGCCCTTATTGGTTTTCCCTGCAATCCAGCTGTCCATGTCAGTTTTGGTCCCACTTTGTTAATCGATTCTCCTTATTTGTCTCATTTCACTCCCTTCCCTTATTGTTAGATTCCTCTTCCTCTCACACCCGTGTTCCCTCATTGTTTATTGTTGTCTTTTGTATCTAAGCTCCATGTCTCAGTCTGCCTTTAACTGGATTGTTGTTTTGTGTCTCGCATGCTCCATTATTGGTAATCTCTTCAGAAGGCCTAGTATCTATTCATTAGCAGGATTCCTCCTGAGTCCTCGGTCCTGGCGAGTGACTTCCTCTTCATGACTGTTCAAAGGCGTGCTCCTGCTGTCTAGTTCCTGATTACCCCCCGGATCGCTCCTGTTCACAGATGTGCACCTGCCCCCTGGTTCCTGATGGCCCCCTGGGTCATTCTGCTGAAAGCTCTCGCCCAGCTCTGAAAGCCCTTTAAGTTCTTCGGTTTTGTTAAAAAAGGCCGACTTCAGCGTTATCAGTGATCTTGCGTTTGGCTCCGCTTTTTGGATTTGTGACGGAGTTAAAACTGAATGAACTTTCCGGACATTAGCTATATTTCTATTTAGGGCATGATTTTTTAAAAGCCTGTGCCAGGCCTAAAACGCAGTCTGTGGCGCTTCAGACAGTGCACCAGAGGCTTGGCGAATGTAGGAGTGGTGTTTTCATGTGAGCAGAAACAGAACACACCCTGACAGAGGCTGGAATCAGAGGGAATGCACTACCTGTGGGCTGGTCCGTGGCAGGTGTTGAATTAACCCATCAAATATTCTCTTTCATTCTTTTTTAAACGAGTGAAACTGCGTCACGCGCGTTCTCATGTGCGTCATGGTGGAGTGAGGAGGAACACAGAAAAGGTACGAGGCATGGGATTATCTTTCTTTTTCGCAAAATTATTATTATTGTTAAAGGTCCTTTATTATATCACCAGGTGCACAGCTAATTAGCTACTAAAAGTCATTTTACATCTGTCCATTGTGACATCACAAGGGGGTGGGATCACCCAGAATAATGAAGGAACTGATTAACTAGTTGACTGAAGTTGATCAGTTCTTCTTGCCTCTGGGCGGTTACTTCACCATAAGATGTCACAAGCAAACAGATTTTGAAACAGCTTGTAATGATTAATTGGCAGTGCAGCCGGTGACATGATAGGGGAGCTTTAAAAAAATGTGATTTTAAAATGTGACCCTGAGGCTTTTATTTGTACAAGTAGAAACTGAAGGCTAGAAAGCTACTGCTCAGCCCACAGATACCTCTGCTCTCGTGCATTCTCCTCCACTCTCGTGCACACAGAGACTCGCTTTCCCCCTCATATGCCACACGTGTGCTTGAGTTGTTGCTCACTATGTGTTGTAATGTTTCCTCTGTAAGGTCAATGTCACATCCGTGATGCGTGGCAATATTGTGCAGAACACATCACGCTACAAAAAGGCCACCGAGTCTCCCAGGACCGCAAACAGATGCTGGTACAGTATGGTGTAATCAGCCTGTTTTTTAATGGATAGGTATTGTCACCAGGCAGCTCTCTCCCAGGGGGGGCATCCCACCATAGAGACTGTCAGACTGACAGAGTTGGGTAAAATGCACTGGTCATGCTTGAGCCTCCATCAACTGAAGAGAGGTAAATACAGTGTACTACTAGAGCTGGACTCGCGAGAGCCCGTTCCTCTGCCAGCATAGCTGGATTTGAACTTTGGCCTTTATGTCAGCTGTACTTTGGCCTAGATATGCCAAAATGTACTTACTTGTTCCTCTTGTGCTATTTTAACATCCTGCAAAGTTTGGTTAAAATCTATGCAACTGTTTTTGAGATATTCTGCCAACAGACAGACAAACAAACAAATAAATAAACAAACGGAAGTAAAAATGTAACCTCCTTGGCGTAGTTAAAATACAAGCATACAGAAGGCAGGCCGCACAAAACAGAGTCATTTTTGGCGCTGAAACTTCACGGCGCTGATGGATCGGCTTTGACACACCCTACAGATGTCCCTAATACACCTCTCCGCCCATTCTGGTGCATGGCGAGTCACTAACATATCAATCCGGCGTAGGTTAGCTAACGTCCAGACTGCGCCTCAGGAAAATATCACCACACCGGTGAGAAGCTGCATTTGCATCGTGCACTAACTTAAGATGAGATTTATTTTTGTGAAGATTTATTTTGCAGATTACCGTATTTTTCTCAGGTTTATTATTTAGAATTTGCACAAGTTAATTAATAGCAGTTGCAGACTGTGTACAATTTATATTGTGCACTGTGCTGCTTAATTTAGATCAGGAACGAGATGAGGTGGCTCACCTTCCATGCTTGTACTGTGAGTGCTGATTAAGATTAGTGAGGTTAATCCATGTCTGTGAAACCAGCCCAATGTGATGTAAGAAGTGATGTGCCACTTTTGTTGACTGCGTTCTATTTTCCTGCTGTCGAAGTGGACATTAAAAAAGTGTATCAGGTTATCCTGAAGAATCTGTCCCTGTGTTTGTTTAATCCATAGCCCTATGATAGTTCAGTTCTGTAATAAGCATCGGTACATTTATAGTTAAGACTAACAGAAACCCGCCTTACACTAGTATGAAAATTGTGCCCTTCGTCCTAACCTTGCATCCCTTTTGATGTTACATTAACGTGAGAGCAGAGTCAAACTTTCTTTGGAAGAACTTCATGTTATTCATTAATTATTCAGATACTATGTAGATCCAATTCAAGACTTTTGAATAAATCTGGCGGCTAATTAAGTTTTGAAGCCTTCTGTCTTTCTTAGTATCGGTGGAAGCCTGGCCTGTTTCGCCTAATTGTCAGGAGTACGCCGCACAGCTCCTGTTTCTCACCCAGCCATAGTGGCGAGAGCCTGTAAAGAGAATACGGGTGACCGGAGAGCAGCTTTTATTGCTTCAGTTTTATTCGACAGGTGCCCATTGTAGTGGCCTATAAGGCACGTTCGAAACAGTGGTACAGACTGCAGGCCAAGTTGCACAGCCATTTTGTGAAATCTTGTCAAGCACGCACAGGTGACGTGAAAATCACCGAACATCACTTACTTTGTTGTTCCTCTATTGACATCATAGCATCTTCTCCTCTGGGAGGGTTTTGCACTAGATGTGGTACGTACTTACATACTGCATGGATTTGCTTCAATTCCAGCAAGAAAAGCAGTGGAAAATTTAGG
This sequence comes from Gymnothorax javanicus, assembly GCA_029692085.1. Classification (NCBI taxonomy): domain Eukaryota; kingdom Metazoa; phylum Chordata; class Actinopteri; order Anguilliformes; family Muraenidae; genus Gymnothorax; species Gymnothorax javanicus. Next base: position 108,524,900 of record CM056201.1, on the reverse strand, counting down.
CAGGGATTACCCCCGGCTCAAAGTCAGCTTGCCAATTCAATCCAATTGTGTCAGATGGGGCTGTGGTACAGCTTTGTCTGGACCAGCCAAGGTCTTCAACGCCGATCTTGACAAACCATGTGTCAACCATTATCTCACCATGGGAAAAACAAATTGATGCCTGATGTACAGAATCATTTGGGATATCATTATGCACCATAATGTGATGATTTTACTTTGGCGAAACTACAAGATCCAGCCCAAGCTATGAAAATGTCCCTTTCGAAAGTGAGTCCAAACACGTGTGCATGTTGTGGATCAGCTTACCGTCGAGTTCTTGAAGATTTAACAACAAGCCTTTTTCATACCGTCACTATTTTTTTATCTTGCTATTTCCTCTGAAACCTTAATTATTCACAAATGACAGTGATATGAAATTAGTGAACTAATGTGCAGTATACATCTCAACCCATTTACAAACTGACAAATTGGATTATTTGCTCTGTCAAAATAGTGTAACGTGAATTGGAACCGTGCAAAAAGTCGACGCAGGTATTTTTATTGTAAGTGCCTGACACAAATCAGTACAGAGCTTAGCTTCCTGAGCAGCGAGCGTTTCAAAACAAGTCCGCGGTCTCCGGAAGGTGATTAATTCCGCTCAGCGTTTTATGTGATTAGAGGCAGCGTTGGAGTCTGTGCTTAGAGGGGCTCACAGCTCTCCCTAGGCTCGGCACGGGAGGCGTAACGAACGGGGGGGAGTCTGTGCTCCCTGCACCCTGGGAGGTGGAAGAAGATTAAAAATAAATGAGGAATCTTTTCCTGGGCATTGCTGTCCCCCCATGGATGCTGAGAGTCTCGACCTCGACTTCCTACGCCGCCCCTTCATTCCTTTCATTTGTTCTAATGGTCGTGTTTGGGGCTTCAGGCCTGAAACATGGGGTGTCGCTTGCTTTCTGTGTGCAGTAAACTACATTTGCTGTTTAATTCAGGTATGAGCTTTTGAACAAATGTACAATAGATTAAAGTTTTCTGAGATAGAGTACCGACCTGTATCATACAGTGTTGTAAAAAAGTATTGTATTTACCCCTTCCCAATTTCTTCTAGCTTTGCGTATTTGTCATATTTGAATGTTTCATATCATCCAACTAGTTTTAAAACATGACAAAGACAATGTGCGTAAATGCAAAACGTCACTTTTAAATGATTATCTCATTTATTTAAGGTAAAGAATGATTCAAAATCGACAAACATACATCACCAATGTGAAAAAAAAAATTGTCCGCCCTTTACCTAATAAATGGTTGTGCTGCAATCACACATTAGCAACTACCAGCAATAAGTGTTTTATACCACTGAAGGGGAATTTCAGCCCTCTCCTCCCCACAAAATTGTTTTAATTCAGCCACATTGGAGGGTGTTCTGCATCAACTGCCTGTTTAAGGTCATGCCAGAGCACCTAAGTTGGATTCAAGTCAGGACTTTGACAAAGCCACTCCAAAACCTTCATTTTGTTGCTTTTGAGCCATTCAGAGGTGGACTTGCTTGAGTCCTTTGGATCACTTTCCTGCTGTATGACCCAATTATGTTTGAGCTTCAGGTTCTGAACAGATGGCTGGGCATTCTCCTGGATTTTCTGATAAAGAGCAGAATTCATGGTTCCATCAATTATGCCAAGTTTCCCAGGTCATGAAGCAGCAAAACAGCCCCAGAACATCACACTATCATGACCAAGTTTGACTGTTGGTATGATGTTCATATTGTGGAATGTTGTGTTTGCTTTATGCCAGATGAAATGGGACCCTTGTCTTCCAAAAAGTTACACTTTTGACTCATTAGTCCAGAATATTATCCCAAAAGTCTTGTGGGTCATTAAAATTATTTAGCAAAAGGTAGATGAGCCTTTGCATTCCTTTTGGTCAGCGGTGGTTTTAACCTCACAGCTCTCCCATGGATGGCAGTTTTGTCCAGTCTCTTTCTTCTACTGGAATAGACAGCACTGACCTTAATTGAGGAAAGTGAGGCCTGCAGTTCTTAAGATGTTAGTCCGGGTTCTTTTGTGACCTCCTGGATGAGTTGTCAATGTGATCTAGTAGACTGACCAATCCTGGGAAGTGGTTCTATTTGCGTGATGTTTAGATTTAACAAGGATGGTAGTAATAGTGCCTGGGTGAGTCTCATTAATTGGACTGAGTGATCAATTAAGTTTCTTTAATTGGTTTATTTTGTAACTAAGGGGGAAAGTACTTTTTCACATAGGGCCAGGGAGGGTTGGACAGCTTTTTTGTCTTCATTAAATAACATCATCATCTAAAAACAGCATTTTCTGTCTCCTCTGGTTATTTTTGTCTTAATATCAAAATTAGTTTGATGATCCAAAACATTTAAGTGTTGCAATCAGGAAAGGGCCATATACTTTTTCAGCGCACCGTATGTGAGTACTCTAATTGAAGCTCACTGTCTGCACTATGACTTTATACTATAGTGAGGAGCATTTTTAAGTTCTTTTGAGGGAATGGATCTTTTTACTTTGCTCAGTAAAAACATCTGGATTGCCTTTGACTTTTGGGAGCTAGTGGTAAAAGCTTCCCTGTTCACCAACTGTATTTCAGGTTTGATGAAAAAAAAGAAAGAAGTTAAATATTCTTACACCACTTTCAGTTGGCTAGCGAATGTAAGCAATGGAATTCTAGCAAACAAGAGAAATAAGACTCAAAAGGAGCTAAATCAATTGTTTGCCAAAAATGAACAGTTCCCAGCTTTCACAGTGCTGATAAAAAGAGCCATCCATTTACAAACAACCCATCACTACTTCTTGGATGTTGTCTCATTTCTGAACCAATTCATCAGAAATCTGCAGCAAAATAACATAAAATCATGTCACTGTTTACTGTACATATCCACGCTGAGCCCATACATGCCTACATGACATATTCATTTGTCTGACATTTGAAATGACAGAATGGTGTTCGTCGATCACATCTTACAGTATTTATTACAGTGAGCATGTTCGGCATGTTTACACCGCTCAGCAGCAGTTCGCAGGAATAGCCTGAAATTATCTGGCTTTCGTCCTGCTTTACAATGCAGGCAACAATGAAAGCATTGCCATAGATTAAACTCCAGCACACAAGCTGTGAAAACTTCATGGATCACATGTACCTTGTCATGGTAAAATGCACTCCACCAGCGTGATTTGAACCATGAACATTCTGGTGTTATGTGACATCCACCCCAATTCCTCATGGAGATGTGTCCTGACTACTTGAGGCTGTTTAGCAATGCTCACAAGCTGTGACTTTAATCAACAGAAATACTTCCTTCCCTTAAAGCTGCACACAATCAAAATTTTTTAAAGCGAAAGGGAGACGAAATTGGAATAAAATCTAATTACAAGAAACCCATCCCTTAACACGACCTCGTTCCCTCTGGCCAACTGATTATTAAACTGGCTCCCATCTGCGGCCCAGTCCCTTTCCCCAAAATAAACATCAGAGAAAAGGGTGTAGGGGGACTATTTATTAATGGTTGAAAAATAACGTAGCCTACATGGAGAGCCCTCTAGGTCAGTCGTAAGGGTTGAGGGTTGGCCGAATGGCTTCAGTCCAATATCAGAAGCTCTCAGCAAATTGCCAGTGATTACATCAGGTTGGGGAAATTCAGACAGTGAAAGGCCAATCAATACATCCTGAGCGAAGCACAGCAGAGATCCAGCCCGCATTCATTCTCTCTCTCTCTCTCTTTCTCTCTGTTCTGCGGCTTCATTAGGGAGTTGTGTTCTGGTTCTGGTAAAATGGCAGTGAAATGCAGTTTGATGGTTCGCACAAGCGCAGGTGGACCTTTTGAACTCGAAAAAAAATCTTTTCTGTTGGCAGCGCACCAAAAGAAAGAACATTTTGTCAATTAAGTACGGTGGCAAATAGAGTTCCTGAGTAATGTGGCAGTTTGTGATAGAACCTGCCGGAAGCCTGCGCCAAAACAAACTCCTCTTTTCCCTGGATCTTCCTTTCAATCACCAGCATATGTTTTTGCACAATGCACCAATTTTATAATCTGGATAATGTAAGTTTGGTGGACAGGGGCATACAGAGACATATTGGGAAGGGATTTGAAAAATAAAATTTGCCCTCTCTCTCTCTCTCTCTCTCTCATTTGTTTGGAAAAACAAGCCTGGAATATGAAAATAGAATCACAGTAACTTATTCTGTCCTAGCAGAGATACTCACCCAGGCGTGTTTGTGAAGTACGGATAGCAACCTCAGCGGCAATGCACTGTATACAGTGTGTCTACAGCACAGCCCGCGGGCCTTATCCAAGATTAGAGAGAAGTGCTACCCTGGGACGCCTGCTGTGGCTCCCGCTCTTTCAGTTATCACGTTTCCTTTGACACAACTTTCTCTTTTCTCGGCATGCAGCTGCAAGACGTGCAAAATTAATGCTGTGGGCTGTTCGTCATCAAAGGTTAATCTCCCAAAAATAGACCCAGATCATGATAGACCCAGAATTAGTAGATAACCGTTGGCTCTCCTCTTGAAGTGTACAAATTTTAAAGAGCTAAAAGAAGGCTGCCGCAACAGGAAAAGTTAAAGCGGACATATTATGAAAAACTCCCTTTTTCAGTTCTTGCGCACATATATTTTGTGATCAGGAGTGCCAGTCAACTCACAAACTGTGAAACAAAACAACACAACCTCTTTTTGTGGGCTGCCTTTTTTATTAAACATGGAATTCTGCATGGGATTCAGAATCGGCTCTACTTCCTGCATCACACGCAGTCTTGTGAGAATTATTCCACCCCTCATCTGAATATCTCCACCCACGGCTATTTTTTTTTTTTTTTTTAATGACGACATCCCAGCTTCAATCGATGAAAATGTACACGTATGTGCCATCCACTTTTCGTCTGACTGCTTTTTACTACTAACCTGCGTCAAGACAAATCAGGACTAGCCACAACACTTATATTAAGCCCATAAAACCGATGTACCCGTGCATGGGTCTATCAAATTCAGCTTCTGTTCTTAAACCTGTGGAACTTCAAGCCTTGTATTTTAGGTTCTGGTGGAGATCCTAGAGTTTGTAATGATCCCAAATATGTCCCGCTGAATCACAGGGAAATGTATATAAAATCATGTACAAGATCTTGATAATTTCCATTTTTGTCCTGGATTTGAAAATTTCTTTTCTGAATATTATGATGTTTCTTCAGTGAATTGCTGCAACAGAAAGGTTAGAGTTTGAGAAGTTGACTTATAAGGGACCCATTATACACTTTAAAAGATACAAAGAAGCAGTGGCCTCGATTTATTTTCAAGGAGAATCTGCCGCTTGCTAGATTCAAAAAGAAAAGTTGTAGCACACCCCTTCTGAACAAGGATTCATTCAGAGTTTCTTGGTGAAAGTATGCTGAAGCACATAAATTAAAGCCTAAAAGCTGTACTGGGACTAAAGGACAAATTGTGGGGAGAACATAGGGTTGCAATAGCTTACAGTTATACTTTTAATTAAAATCCAATGAAGATAGCCTACATTTCGAGGGCTGACTGCAATAAACAGTTATGTCCAATATAAAACATCTGGACATAACTGTTTATTGCAGTCAGCCCTCGATTTATAACAGTACGATAGGTAATCTGCCCTTCACTTTGTCATTCGTATCCACTTTCTTCTCTCTACTTTTGGAATATTCTTTTTTTCATTTATCCCTCTTTTCTTTCAAGTAACTGTTTTCTCTCCTTTTGACTTTATTTTATTATTTTTTATCCCACTCCACCTTCAGTACTTTCCCCTGCAGCGCAATCATAAACAATCCCAATTTGAATTAATGCCTCAACAAGATGACAGCGTCATCACTATCCCCTGCCACGATCGAGGAACATAACTCCGTAAACAAACATGCCTCTACATCCATTTTCAAACTCAACCTAGATCATGACTAGCTTATTAAGGATACAAAATTTGACCCATGTAACTGTCATAGTTTTCGAGGTAACTTGTCTCCAATGAAAGTGTGGCAGATGGACGGAATGAAGGACAAACAGACTGACAAAACTCAATCCTTTATCCCCCCGCACCAGTTCGTGGCGGAAGATAAAAAGAATGCTCCATAAATCCCGGACAGGAGAATTAATTCCTCAGCCAAGGGAAATACACAGGAATTCCAAAGGTTAACAAGAGATCTGGGGGAGGGTCTTACTCAAATGGAATTAAAATTGATTGGCTGATTATGGCCCTGTTCAATCAGAGAGGAGTTTATTAATGCATTCAGAACTGCTTTGGATTGGTCGGCTTTAGCACATACCGGTTTGCAGAATGGTATATCATGAAACCACAAAGCTCCTCCAGAATATTCTTTTTTTGACACAGCACTTACCCACTCGAATGAAGCTGGCCAAGAATGACGTGACAATGCATAACGGATTACAAAGGTGATCTTATTTTAACAGGTATAATTGCATATTTTTCAAAGCTTACTCCATTTTCTCCCCACCCTTTCTTGCCCTTGGCTCTGTTTGTTGGGGAGATGATGAAGAAAGTATGAAAAGGAAGCAAAGTTTAGGGCATCAAACAAATGTAAATTAGTGAAATGGAACGTGCTTACATGACCGTTATTTCAAAATGACGTCAGTTACGGACAGTCACGGTCATGGCAGATGCATGGCTGCAAGGATTACTGTAGGTAGATTCACAGTTCAGTCATATGGCGCACAGTCTCAAAAAGAAAAATACTTCCACAAACAATGGGCTCAATGTCCTGTCAATTAAGTTACATTTGGGAAAATTGAATGTATTTTGCTAAACTCATATAATGGATTACAATATCCAGTAGACAACAGCTCTCACCATGGTTTGCTGGAATCCTAGAGCCTTAGAAATGGCTTTGTAACCCTTTCCATACTGATAGATGTCAATAAATTTGTCTCTCATTTGTTCTGTGGTTTCTTTAAATTGCAGCATCATGTGCTGCTTTTTCCGACTCAACATTGGCAGACTGGTTCTATTGAATTGTTGTTTAGATTTAGTAGGGCAAGCAGTTATCATGCCTGGATGTTTGTTGTGAAATGGAACCCAATTATGAATTAAATTGTTTAATTGGCTAATTTAGTAACCCAGGGGGGCAATTACTTTTTCACATATGGTTATCTTTGTCTTGTATTGAAATGCTTCTTCTACATCAGTATGAATGAATTCTCACTCATTGTCTATACAAACAAACTGCCGTGCATATATGCAGCTAAGGCATTGCTTTTAAATATGAGTAATTTCCTCCACTGCCAACGTTGTCATTTATAAAGAGCGGACACCCAACGTCCATCGCTGTCATGTGACACCAGAGCGGCTGTAGCACCTTTCATTGCCATGCTAAAGTCAAGATCCATGTGTAGCTCAGGGAGAAGACAGCAAATGGCCAATGAGATGGAACTAGAGCATTCTGCCCTCATCTTGGCATCCCAGTGAAAGGCCCATCGGGGCACAGTTGGGGAGCCGGCACAAATACTGGGTCATACCGCAGAGAGGATATAAACAGCTGTAGTGATGCAAATTCGCTCAGATTTTGACACCTCTCATTAATGAAAAACATAGCAGCGCATGGATACCTTTGCAAATTCAAGCTCGCTTTATGATACAAATGCCAGTACAATAGTTCATGATCCATTCGAATTTCAAGGAAAATGTTCAGCATCACTGATAGCACATTTTAGCTGTGTTCAATAAAAATCAGGACCTTAAAGAATACTCAAATTTAGTCATCTTGGACTATCAAACTAAGAGAATATAAAGGTGATGAGCATTGGACCCTGGGAAAAACTGAACCATCTGGCCGGTTCCCTTAAAATGTCACATAAAGTGAATATAAAACAGGAGCACACAGTACCTTGGGAACATAGAACCCTTTCATCTGTTCTCTTAATGTGTCATATTGCAAGAATAAATTTGGACACCCCTGGTTTAAATGTCTGTTGCAATTAATCTCCAAGTGATTGAAAGCAAACCTGAACACTAAATGCAACAAAGTTAAACACGACACCTTTCTGCAAATTTAGAAGCAAGGTTTCTTTTTATTTTAATTTTTCTGAGTTTTTAAATGATAACAAAGGAAAAAGGGCCCTGTGCAAAATTTTGGGAACCCTTTTGGATTATTCTTTGTTACCTTTTAAAAAGATGATTAATAAGGCCCAGACCCAGGTGATTTACTCGTTAGGGCTTCACTGAGTCAGGTGAATATATTCCAGGGTTGAACTATATATTCAGAAGTAATTCCATGCCTTCTGAAGTATCCGATTTTGGTGGCTGTTGTATCTGGTGTTAAAAACCATGTGTTTCTCTAAACAGTTGTCCAAGGATGTGAAAATCAATATAATTCACTTCCAACAAGGAGAGGGCTACAAAAAACTCTCGCAACGTTTCAAACTACCCATTTCTACTGTGAGAAACATCGTAAGAAATTGAAAATAAATGGAACAATTGAAGTCAAGGCAAGATCTGGAAGACCAAGAAAAATTTCAGATAGAATGGCCCGAGATCTGTTGAGAAATGCTCGGAAGAACCCACACATCATTGCAAAAGAGCTGCAAAAAAGAGTAGCAGACACAGGTCTAGTTGTTCACAGGACAACAATGCAGCGTACCTTAAACAACTAAGACCTACATGGCAGAGTCGCAAGAAAAAAGCCTTTCCTACGACCTCAACACAAAATTAGGCTTCTGAAGTTTGCAAAAGAAAACCTTGAGAAAAGTCAAGCCTATTGGAACAGTATGCATTGGACTGACGAAACCAAAATTGAACCAAAATTTGGCCACAACCAAAGAAGGTTTGTTTGGAGAAAAAAGGGTGAAGCATTTGTAGAGAAGAACACGTTGCCAACTGTTAACAATGGAGGTGGATCCATTATGCTTTGGGGTTGTGTAGCAGCTGGGGGCACAGGCAATATTGTGCGGGTGGAAGGAAGAATGGATTCCACCAAATATCAAGACATTCTAGAGGCTAATGTTCAAAGCTCAGTCCAGAAATTGAAGTTGAAGAGACATTGGGTATTCCAGCAAGACAATGACCCGAAGCATACCTCAAAATCCACCATGAAGTACCTCCAGGAAAGACGGATGAAGGTTTTGGAATGGCCATCACACTCCCCAGACTTCAATATTATTGAAAATCTGTGGAGAGACCTCAAACATGCCGTGCATGCAAGAAGGCCGAAGAATATTTCTGAGCTAGAGGTGTTCTGTCAGGAAGAATGGGGGAAAATTCCAAAGACAAGAAATGAAAGACTCTTAGCTGGCTACAGGAAGCGTTTGCAAGCTGTTATAGCTGCCCGAGGAGAAGTTACAAAGTACTAGCTGACAGGGTTCCCAAACTTTTGCACAAGGCCTTTTTCCTTGTTTTATTATTTTGAAAGTGTAAAAAGTTAAAAATTATTTTGGCTTTAAAATGTGATGAAATGTGTCATGTTTAACTTTGTTGCATTTTGTGTTCTGGTTTGCTTTCAATCACTTGGAGATTAATTGTAACAGACATTTAAACCAGGGGTGCCCAAATTTTTGCACCCCATTGTATGATTGAAGAACATAGAAATGACTTTCTATTATAATTGCAAACCACTTCACCATTTGCTTCAAAACAGCATAAAAGACTGATTGTGTACTGATCTGAAAGACTTTTTTCAACATACAGTACAGTGCATTCATTTACTTTCCCTAATCAGGCAACCATGAACCCTGGGGACAGACAGGTTGCATCAATGCCTCATCATCTTATCCACAGATGAAAAAAATGGCAACTCATTTGACTTAAAAGCATGATTATAGAAACGTGCCCCAAGTCGCATGCTGTGCAATTGAGAAACGTCAGACAAAATGGAACGATTCTCATCAAAACGGTCACTTGACAGACTTCATAGTGTAATCATCTGACAGATTAATCACATGCAGTCGCAAAATTCATGCTACTGCCATTCATACGAAATAAATCAATAAATGAAGGGTGCAGTAAAATTTAAATAAGATCTTCCTTGGCGAGGAAATGTAGTTTTAGCATGTGTAGACATGACACAACATGTTAACAGAACCAGAGAAAATAAAATTCTTTTTATGTAGTTGCAGTTAAAGGTGTCCCATAAGGCAGCTGGCATAGATTCAGAAATATCAGCAGAGTTGTCATTACAATGTGCCTCATCAGCAGGGTTAGCACTGCTTGCTAATCATTCTTTGAGCCTTACGTTCAATTACTCATGTGGAAAGTGGAAAAAGCATTGCTCTGCAGAGGCACTGGATTAAAAACAGCTCTCTGTGGTATGTCATGTCTGCTCTTATAAAATTATGATGTATGGTGCAGTAGTTCATGAATAGAAAATTGCCCTAGCCTCGATTTCCCTGAGCGCTTTCGGCTGATGACACACCTGATCAGTTGCCAAAATATTTAGACCCAATTAAATCTAGGCCATGCCCACAACCTCATTCAGAGGTAGAGTAAATGTTGCATTTGTCAGGAAATTTGGACGCGGTCCACAGAAGCCTAATTTAGCAGAGAGCACCTCTAGCATTGACTGTGATTGATAAACGTCTCTCAGCTAAACATTAATGGAACAATTGGCTTGCCTGGGTCAACAGAACTGGGCCAAACTCCATTTGTGGTCAGAGTGTAAACCAGGGGATTATGGGAATCACCACGCTCGGTTAAGTTCCTTTCATTCGTAATATTTTATCATAATGTTTTAATGACTGCGTCCCTCATGACTGATATGGAGGGGTTTTTTTCTCTCACTGTGAATGGTACATGGTACATGTGAATGGTATAGTGTGCAGTTTTCAAAACATTAAAATCATCATTTTATGTCATGAAGTGCACTTGCCAGACTGGTCATGTGACAATCAGTGAACAACACTGTTAGTGATGACATAAATTAGCAATATCTTGAAGCTTCCACTGACAGAATCTTTAACCAAGTCATTAATGATGCTAACTCCTATTTAGCTCAAATGTTAAGTAAACCGTGCCTTGCATTAAATTGCATATGTTTTACTGTGTGTGCTTACAGTGGGCTAAATTTAAAAAATTGCAAGCAGAATAGTTCAATCCTGGTCAGCTTGAGCAGGCTGCAGCGAGTCTGAAGGAAAACACTGAATATTCATTAGGGCCTTCTCAGCGGTGTAATGCCTTTTCTGCAAACAGACACGGAAAGGTCGGCTCTATTGACTCTTTGAGCATCGTCATGCCGTGAATAAAAACTAGCCTATTTGTCTGTGCAGCCCTCCTCCAACGCGTCAACTTACACATATGCACACATAAAACCACACAAGCACACACATAATAACAGATGTAGGTGCTTTCTGTAGACTTTATGTCCGGTATAATGTGGATTATTCATTACCCACATACGTGCGCAGCTAAAATCAAATTGACAGATGATATTAGCGCATAATTGTAATGCTTCAATTAGTCACTGTTACGCATTTAGATCCGCCACCGTAATTTTGGATTCAAGCAAAATAATGACGAGCAAAACAAATGTCATCAGTTCTTTGGAGAACGCAATGCAAGGTACAAGCAGGAGGGGAACTTTCTTGCGGTTTTCAGGCAGAAAAAGACGAAAGAAGAAAGGACCCAGTGGACTGTCATGCACACAAGTACATTTGTCAGCGAGCAGCTTCTTTTAAAAGCCTGCTCATGTTCACACGCTAAGCTCCTGCACTCACGCGGTCATGAATAAATGAACATCGAACCAGTTACTGGCTGCAGTGTGAACCTCGCCATGGATTCTGCCTGAACTTTCCGGAAGGGAATTGTAATTACCTCTGCCACATGGTCCAACAGTATTCCTCAAGACGTTCGATCATGCACAGGCTAATTATAGTTATTTTCAATGATGTCTGTCTCTGATCTGAATTCCCCTATATCCTATACCGGATATATAGTGTATGTGATAATACGGTGAGGGACCAAAGCTGATCTTTGATGGAATTTATATACAGGAGCGAATTCACGATTCTTTCAACTCCCATATAAAAAATTCATGTCTAATCCAGTCAGAACCGCTCACAATTCGCAGCAAACTGCCTTTCATCTGTGCAAAAGCTGCCAGGAAATAATGCTCTGAATGGCAGAATGACTGTACAGGATGAGTGGAAAAGCGACTCATCTCTGGTCATTATGCCTGAACCCTGTTTGCCTCAATGGTGCTACACGGTTTAAGTAGAAGTTATGTTGTCAAATTTATCCATCAGATTTTATGGATAGAAACCTGCCTCCCTTTATTCTCCTCAGTGCATGCTTTCAGATTTGATTGTGAAAAAAATTATCAAGAAATAATACATCTTCATGCTTTCCAAATATTTCCATAAATCGAGGTGTTGTAGCACATCATCTGAATGTTTTGGCCGTGGTTTCAGAGATGAGACAAATGTATAATTTAAGATGTTTCCAGTTCTTCTTGATAAATTGGCAAATACAGAAATTTTGATATTCTGACAAAATCATTTTGAAGAAATAAATACAATGTTGTGAAAATACAACAAATGGCATGTTTGTTTAAAGAAAAACACATTTTTATGTGCGTGCATATTGCTGTACTTTCCAGCAGAGAATGTGGAGTAATATGTTACTTGGACATGGATTCAAAATGATGCTGAAACAAAGACATTGATCTGTTTGGCTGTTTACCTGTTTACATTTTATATATTTACATTTTACAATTCAGCCATTCAAGTGAAGCTAAACCAATCAAGCTTATACTTAGAGTGTTTGACGTGGTTAGGGAACTGCTACTAGGACTAAAGAGCTGAACAGAACCTTTTGTACATATTTTTCTGAAAGTCTGCGACACATAGACATCACCAGATGCAAGTTATATTTCCTGGTGATGCTCTGCCCTTCCTATACAGAAGTCATCTTGTAGATTCTGCTTGTTTCTGAGACTTTTTGCCATCAGTATTTTACTTAGCATGTAAAATGCATATTCAATTTGATTCAGATCCGGTGATTGACTTGGACTACAGACCTAGTTATAACAAATGTCTAATGAGTTGGTGTCCAGTGAATTATGGTGCTCACTGTAGCTCCAATGAACACCGTATCTGCAAAATGAACAAAAAAGAAAAAAAAAGAGATATTAGTTGTATTTGCCTTCAGACGTATCACTGTACTGACCAAGGCATTGTTTAGCTTAATGAATATTATGGGAAATACACAGTATTACCTGCAAGTGACATTTGGGCACCTTTCTCTAAGCCTACTGTTCTGGGCAGCATGTGAAAATCCTTAAAAACACTCAGGCATGAGGGTCAAGCAGAGTAAAATGAAATCAGAGTTCATTTTACACTCTTGTCATCAACACCATGTCACAGTGGAGTATAGAGAGCTGAAAACAAGACAGGCACAGAACATCCCTGTGCACCAATTTTTGGTCCTGACTTGTTCTCAGTCATTTTTTCTAATTAACAGTACATTCACTCCGAAAACACTTCCATCAGGTGTTGCTGTTTGTCCTCGTTAAGGTAAGAGCACAACCATTCATTTGGACGAGCAATTAGATGCTTCTCAATCAGTGTTAATCAAAATTTTGCAAACATGCTTGAAATCTTCGTCTCTGTTTTAATTTTAACAATTTAAACAATCATAAAGCACAAATTAAATCGCCTGATGCGCCAGAAAGGTATCGTTAGCGTTGAAGTTCCAGAGCAGTTTACCCTTCATAAAGCATGGGCCTACTTCTGAGTAATTTATTATTCTGAGTTGAATTTACCCTTTTATTTACGTAGTTTGATTGCATTAAGAAAGAAGAAAGAAAAGAAAAGAAAAAAGCCGTGTTCGTAATTGCCAATGGATTATGATTATTCTTATCATTGGAAAACATGTTAGTAAAGTAAAATGACTGCGAACCAACAGGTCAGGACTGTTTATCTGTTTAAAGGGATGTTTTTCTATTTTCAGCTCTGGCAATGCCTCTGATGTTCTATCAAATAAATGAGTATTCTTAGGTCCTTTTGTCTTCATTTTATGTGTTTCTGCCTGTCAATCAACATATTATCCCTGAAAAAGCATGGAGACAGTGGTCCAGAAAAGACATGCTGTACTCAGTATAGTCTTTACTTTTAATTAGAATATAGCAGAGCCTCTAATGATAAGAGATCGTTAAAGAGGCTTTCGAGTTTCTTCTGGCTGTTTGCCTTGGCTCGAGCGCTTCAGTTTATCCCCCCCCCTCATTATAGTGCGTCTCACTGAATGAATCACACCATTAAAAATATAAGAATTATTAACATAATTCTCATGTTCGTCAGCTAGACGAGTTGAAGTAGAAATGCCATTCTTCAGGTCAAACAGTATTTATGCGACCGCGTTATATATGTCATTTTTCAGATGGAAATGTATCTATTCTTGACTTCGAGGGAATAAATGTTTACTGAAGAAAAAAAAAATTGAAATTAAAAAAATATTGAAAGTTTTTCCCTTAACCCTTTCAGCGCCGTGGGCATGTAAGATATCAAAATCAGATGCTGTTGAAATCCTAGTTGCCACATGATAGGTTTTCAACAGCTCAGGATAACAACATTTTTAATTCCTTGAAAATGTATTCAGCGCTCAAAGGGTTAAAGAGAGAAGAGAGTGGAGCTAATCTCCAGGAGAAGCTTCAGTTTGGGCGGTTTGAAATGAATCATTGACGGAAAACTCCAGAAAACAGGAGTGCGCTCTATAGAGCCCTTTTTTGCGGAGGAGACAGAAATTCATGGAAAGATGCTGCCACAGTCTGTGAGGACCCTGTCAGATCCAGTCTGCTGAACTCCCCTTCCGCAACACTGCAGTTCGAGTCGCCACAAGCATGAGGGAGACTCACCACTGCTGATGTCCAGAGCTGTCAGAGACCCTTAACTCAGAAAAGGCCTAAAGCGGCAAGCTATCTGCTGGCTAGCGAAAACAGAACATGGATGTTGAGCAAAACAAAAACATGGGGACATTTTTTTTTTATTCTTCCTCACAATTTTAAATTTGTACTCAAAGAATTTGCACAATTAAAGCACATGTTCTCTATTCCCCTCAAATGCCATTGTTATACACCATACATTCATTGTTATTATTGTTATATATACTATTCAAAAAAAGTAGGGGATATTTTATTTTGAGATCAAAATTTTCACATATACAAAGGGATACGAAACCATGTTGTATAGTTCCTTACTGAGGAAGCATTTCCAAAGAAATTCATCACCCAAACACATCAATGACACTCTCACGATCTGCACGGGATGCTATTGATGATCAAGGGGGTTGTGCCACAAATTTGCGTGACTCTGAATTGGAAGGTTAGAGCCACTGTAAAGGAAGATTTTGAAGAGAAAGCATCAGATTATCAGTGGTTGAAGTCGTTAATTAAACAGAGACCATGCGCCGTCTAACACAGGAGGAGAGGTTACGTGCCCTTGGCATGCTACAGGTTGGCACAAGACAGGTCGTTGTGGCAAGGGCAATGAATGTTTCCCAGTCTGTCATCAGCAGATTATGGTCCAGACATCGTGCTACAGGGTCTGTTCAGGATAGACCACGATCCGGTCGACCAAGGGCAACAACTCAGGCTCAGGACAGATTCATCCGCACTATTGTCTTGAGAAATCGAATGGTAACAGCAAATCAGATAAGGTCTCAACTTCAAAGGGATACTGGCTTGGTAGTGAGTGGCCAGACCATCAGGAATCGCCTGCACAGATTTCACTTACACGCCCGACGTCCTCGTGTCATTCCCTGTTTGAGGGATCGTCACATTAGGGCCAGACTCAATGGTGTCGCCATCATCAACGCTGGGATAATCGCCGATGGAACAACGTAATGTTCTCAGATGAGTCGAGGTTCACTGTGGACTTCCTTGACAGACGCAGGAGGGTTTGGCGCCGATGTAACAAACGCTTTCCATGACGTTAACGCCATTAGACATGATCCGTATGGGGGTGGATCTGTAATGGTGTGGGAGGCATCACTGCTGCCGGCAGAACAGACTTGCATGTTGTTGCTGGACGTGTCACAGGGCAGTACTACCGGGACAACATCTTGGCACCCCATGTTGTGCCGTTTGCACGTCGTTATGGCCGCCGTTTCATTTTCCAAGATGACAATGCCAGATGTCATAGGGCCAGGATCGTTACAGATTACCTCCAGCAGCAGAATATCACCACATTACCATGGCCAGCACTCAGTCCGGACCTTTCCCCCATCGAGCATGTCTGGGACATGCTTGGACAGCGGCTACGCCAACGCCAACAACCTCCTGCCAATGTCCAAGAACTTGCTGCAGCATTGCAACAGGAATGGAATAACGTTCCCAAAAATGACCTGGGACGCCTCGTTAGGAGTATGCCACGCCCGAATTCGAGCTTGTCTAGCCAACCGAGGGGTTTTACCCGCTACTGACTCTGTTTCACAATGGTGGTAAATTTGCTGTGTGACCCTGTGTTTGTGTCAACCCTTATTCTGGAGAATCTGTCCTTTACTGACTGTACACAGGGTTTCGAATAAATTGACAAATGTTTCCTTAATGTTTTTATGTCATTTGTTTCCTTCCTGACCTCATGATCTGCATTTCATGGTACTTGTAAATCCAATATCCCCTACTTTTTTTGAATAGTATATATCATATTTATAATATGTTTTTATATTTCACATTTCTTTATTGGCAGTTGTATTTCTTTTTTTTTTAGGTTGGATAATGTTGATTTTGCTTAAAATTGCACATTCGACCCTTGAACTGACTGCTTAACCTTCTAGTTGAGCACATTATGCTGAATCACTGAAAGATGTGTTAAACTTAACCCAACTTGATTCAGCCATCTCTAACACCTGGTTAACCCTATTCCTGCTTTTAGAAAAAACCTACATTACATGATTTTTGGGGTCCAATGGACCCCGAGTGAAGTTTGCTATGTTTTGGTGCTTTAAAGTGGATCTGTTTGAATATGTTGGTGTCTACTGATGGTGAGGGAGTCATTTTGCAAAGTTGCCCACTTTAGTCAGGAAACCTCCTGCTCAGTGTCAGATAAGCACTTAAAAAACAACATCACATATTTTAAAGAAAAACACATTTTATTCATTTTCAACAAAATATGAACAAAGACTTGATTACATGCTGTAACTGTTGACCTGAGTACTACTTCTCATGATCTGACACATAATAAAAACAAATTACATGACTAGTTATTATTATATATGGTAATATATCTTGGAAATATCTGAGATTCAATGTAGCTGAAATGAAACTGTAATCGCCGTAACACTAGGTCTCTCTTTTAAAGTGCCAATTCTACTAATCAACCTCTGGAACATTTGTTAAGGGCTTTGATTAGTAGAATCAGGTGTGTAGCAGCTTGGTTGGTACAAAAGCCTACACCCACAGTGGCTCTTTCTGGAGAAGGTTCCCTACTCCTGCTATAATACAAACAAAAATAACTTTGCATTAGAAACATACCTAGGACATTCCTGGGTCAATTATGGTTTCAAAATCAAATTTTGAAAATTAAGGTCCATTGGACCCCAAAAGGTTTTTTATATGTACCTGAGAAACCACTATCCGAAATTAAATTTCAAGCTGCCCCATGTGTTACCAACACTGTAAAAAAAAATAGTTGTCTCAACTGAAAAAAGTTAGTGTCCAGGCTGCCTTAAAATTTCAAGTTAACTGAATTTAAGATTATAAGTTGAATGTTACCTCGACTTATCATCTCAAATTCAATGAGCTTAAAATTCAATGACACTAACTTTTTTTTCAGTTGAGACAACTGTTTTTTTTTTTTTTTTTTTACAGTGAATAGGTTGGTTGAGGATTACCTAAAATATGGACTTGATGTCTCAAATAGGAAGAAAGATATCAAAAAAAGAAACTGCCCGGGGTCCATTGGACCCCAAAAAACAGGAATAGGGTTAAGGTATGTTATGCTGAAAAAAATCTGACCAGTCAGGTTCAACACATCTTTCAGTTAGATACAGTGACTCAAAATGTGCTCTACCAAAAAGGTTGAGCAGGCAGTTAAAGGGTTTCATTGCATTAGAAATGGAATAGAAAGAGAAGACCTATGGTTAGAATGCAGTTAAGGAATTGTAAAAAAGAGAGAGAGAGAGTCCCTATTAGCTCCAGGCCCCGGCAGGCCCATGGCGAGAGAAGATTGTTGCCTGTGTCACGCAGTTACACACTTGGCCTCATTCTGCAGAATCTCCCAGACGCAGCTCAGCTGTCATGCCCGCAAGCGATGAGCGGTTATTTTAAGACCGCGAAGCAAATCACTGCCCCTCTATTCTGATATTAGGAAGCTCTGCTGAAATCAAAGCAGCTCCGCAGCCGAGTACACGGGGAGGCTTAAGTCCGTCTCAGTTGCAGCTAATTTACTCCTCAGCTGTCTTTTTATATGTTCTCCACAGTCCTTCTGCTTTCCAGCGCAAGCTCTCTGTTCTGACAACCCGCAGAATGAGCTGTCTCTCACTCTAACAGATGGAAGGAAGATTCGGTCCTCAGATACAAACTCAGCATTTCTTCTGACTGCGGAGAAACGTCAGGCAAGAAAAGAGAGGATGTATAGCTGAACTGTTGGCCTTTTGCATAGTTTTACTCTTTTTGTCCTGAAATACACCCTATTTAGCAAAGCCAGGTTGTTAAATGAGGGAGGAATGATCACCTAGCACCTTTAATAAAAATTAACACTACCCATGCTTTCATCCAGCATTGATGCCCACAAATTCCACACCGTTATAGACCCACCGTCACCCTAGCTGTTGGCACAACTGAACTTAATTCACCCATATGCAGTCCAAAGTAAATTCAACTAAGGTTTAATACTCCCAGCCTGACATATTTACGAAGAACTAGTTCAGTAATTTGTGAGATGTAAGGAGCAATTAAACCTATAAAGACTATCAAACTTGGGACACAATTGGGTATTTTTTCTCTCTCAGTCAAATTCCATGCCTGGTCTTGACCCTTTCCTCATGAAACTGTCTATTATTGTGACCTTACACATGGACCCCACACACACGATGCTGCCTCCATTGAGGCCAAGCTAACCAAAGTGACTGGAACAGACTCTGGGTGGCTCATGGCAGCTATGTCTTGGCTGACTTGAACAACTCAAAGCCTAGTACAGGCATATTTTTGTGCCAGCTAACAGCCAAAACAGCAAACAAACATCTCCACAGCTTTTCCTAAGAGGAGTCTTGCAGCCAATGAAAAAGGTATTTAAAGGAATTCAGACCTCACGCTGCGCAAGGGACAACACTCGAATTCTCGCAGCATGCAGGGTGAGACCCAAACTTGCACCATGCCTGTGAAAAGGCTCAAACTCACTAAACTTACACTACACACATGCAAAGACCCGAGCTCGCACTGCACATGAACCCAACTCGTGTAAATTCAGGATTCTGCCTGTTCACTATTCAGAGCTCAGCCATTGCTTATCCCAGGACAGCCCACTGCTGGAGATGTCAATGCATGTGAGCGGACCTCAGTAAGAGTGACTGGTCATTCTGGGCAGTTTCTGTAGTTCTTCTCCATAAGCATTTTTTTTTTTTTTTTTTTTTGTGAATCTGGGTGTCTACCTGCATTATTTTCTTTTATAACTTGAATGATTTTTGTTAGCTGTGTGCATAGATCAGCTTGCCGTTGTCCATAAGGCAGTGGTCACCAACCATGATTCTCCTGTAGGATTTCATTCCAATCCCAAAACATCACACCTTCTTCCATAATGTAACAGCTCTAAAAGGTTGAAGTGAAAACGGAAAGGATGGTCGATCTCCAGAAACAGGGTAAGTGACCCCTGCAATCGAGTACACCACCCACATCGTTTTTCTGCTTCCTGCTAAATTTCTGACCAACCATCGAACACACTTCATTCCCGCTCCCTTTTGTCTGATTACACTCATGCTCGCTCAATTATTCACTAATCCTCACCTTACACGATTTATGGCTGTTTTGACATTACGTGTCAGGGTCTGAAAGTGTCTAATTGTGTTTCATGTGAACGGATCTTAATTACCCCTCTCTGCTATTTTATTCATTACTGAGGTATTTCCTGTATACTTTGTCTCCATTTCCATGTCCAAAATCAAACTGTAGGCCAGACTCACTGTATAATTCAGGCAGATCATAATATATTCTGCATGCTCAGAACACAATGAAATGTCTAATGAATGTGTTTTAGAGGTACATACTTATGTAGTGACATTATGGAATGAGTGGGTTTGATGGTGTACCAATTGCGGATATGCGAGAGTCAAGATGCAATCTCGAAAACGGCTTAACACATAATTGCGCCATATTACACCGTAATGGAATAAACATTTTTCCACTTATTAATGCGGGCCAGCATTATCGTTTGCTCAGATGCTTTTCCCTTTTGTCCTTTACACAGTGTATAGACAATTCACTTTTTGGCTAATTGTTCTTTTTTTGAATAATTTGCAGACTGGGGTGGCTCGATAAACACCTGGGCCTGAGCTGTAGCAGTTGCATGGGGTATTCGTCTTAAAAAAATAAAAAGAAAAAACATTCATTTTTTTCATAACTTTCATACTGTCAGCTTTTGCTCCGATTTTCCCTGCCGCCTCACAGCAAGAAGGTTGAGGGTTCGAATCCGGCCTGGGGTCTTTCTGTGTGGAGTTTGCATGTTCTCCCCGTGTTCGCGTGGGTTTCCTCTGGGTACTCCAGTTTCCCCCACCTGGAAGAACATGCACAAAAACACTCCTGCTAGTACCCCTGACCAAGGAACTGGCTTTAGAACTGGAGCTGGTTCCCAGGCGCTGCTCTGTGGCTGCCCACTGCTCCTAACTATAGGATGGGTTAAATGCAGAGGACAAATCACCCCACGGGGTTCAATAAAGTGTATCTATCCATCTCTACTGTAAGTCTACACCAGAATGATTTTCAAGGTGAAAGATAATTCCACAGGCCAAAGTATTCACTGCTCTCTTATTAAATAAATAAATAAAAAGCATAATTATTCTTCTGCCCCATAACAGCTAATCTTTCCCTTGGGCCAGAGTGTCATAATCTTGAGTCTAAAAATTATGCTATTAATATTCACTGCTTACATCAGCACGAGGCAGAAGCTACCATTCAACGTATTTTTGAGAGGATAAGAAATCGATACTCATTTCATAATCATTTATTTACACAGCGTTCTCTCTTTTCAGTTGCACTTCAAAAAATGCTCATGTGAGACCACCAAAGACTCTTGTGTCCTAAAGTGATCTATTTAATGATTAAACCCATGTTTGTGTTCGCAGCCAATTAGCTCAGGGTCATTAGTGAAAACAGAAACCTCCAAACACACCAGCCCTCCAGGACCTGAATTGCCCACCTCTGATGTAGAGGTTTTAAGATGTTGCTTCTGGAAGCGTCAGTATGGAGGATGCAAAAAAAAAAAAAAAAAAAAAATGGGCAAAGGAATGCATTGCATTCAGCATAGTTCTTCCCCCTGTTTGTGATCTCCATGCAAAGGTGGAAGGAAGCCTTGGATCCTCGACACAGAGGCACATTGTTGTGAAACCTTGCAGTCAGTCAGCTGAGCTTATTATGAAGATCAATGCATGCGTTAAAGCGTGAAATGCAAACGAGAACCTTCACCTCAGTAAGGGTTCTGCTGACGTGCAGCTGCTGAATGCGTATTGCATGGTGCGACCAGAGAACCAGTGGAAAATACTAGTGTTTGTGTCTTGGGTGTTATGGAAAAACCTATCAAGTAACAACGAGCAGATTTTGAGAAAAGGGCAGAAAATTACATGAAATTTTCCACTGGGATTTAGCTCTTGTCGGACTACAGAACTGACTTGGCACCTTACATAATAAATATTTAGAACTTTTTTTTTTTTTTTTTGTCAGTATCCATGGCAATATGACTTAGGTTTCTTCATCCAAAAATGTACAATCTCAATTATCAAAATGATGGACAAATACCTTGCAAGTGTGTAGTTGTTTTGGCTTTTATTTTGGTTCTAAATTCCCCTTGAAATGATTTTTCAGTCAATATAAGCAAGTGAATTGGGTGAATTTTAAATTCTGACCATTAATGTCCTGCATAACCAGTGCATGGGCACTGACCTCACAGATCATGTGACACGTATGCCGCATCATAACTGGCTTATTCAACTTGCTAGGTTTCACCATGACAAAAAATTGATAATTTAATGTGGAAAAACCCAGTATGATCAACTTGCTAGGTTTCTTTTGAACAAATGATTAAAATACCAACGACTTGCTAGGTTTTGCCATTGCAGAATATAGGGAATCAGGGATTTTTTTTTTTTAATATATATATATCTTACCATATGTGATGACGCTAGGTGTGTAGTCCTAAAAAAATGGTCTTAACCCAGTTTTGACCAAAATTAGTCTTACTAGGTTTTTCCATAACATTAAAAATGTGTGCAGAAAAGCTGATTTTGATGTTCTTCAGAGCCTGTTAACCCATGGAAGAGTTGGCTGATTGACATGTTTTTGTTTTTTTTTGTTTTGTTTTGTTTTGTCCAAAATTCTGATTTAGCATTCTGGAACTCATTTGGTTTTAGTTGCAAGTAGTGACCATTTATATGCATCATACGTGTAAGAGTTTTCCGTTAGTTGTGATCTCACACCTTAATGGATTTGCAGTGTTCAAGGTGTAAATAGAAATCCCAGAGGAGGCTGTTACCTGCTGTATGGTGCCTTAGTTTCACACTCGAGGATGACACCTCTGTTGCAGCTAGCTACACTTTAAACTGCTGTACAGCTAACATTTCCTCTCAGATAAATATGACCTTAAGGAGGATTTAAATAATTAATAAATGAATAAAAATTTGCTATTTAGAACATGAACTAGTGTTTATCAGCATGTTTATAGTACCCTCCTCTTGACTCAAAGCAGCTTCTTCTTGAGTCTGAGAGGTGTTTTCACCTTACATGAAAATAAGTACACTCCCATTTCCAAAACAAATTGAAGAACTGGGTGTAAGAAGTACTTTAGTCACAAAATAACACTTTTGAGATATTAAGGGTGAAAGTTTTGAAAACATACTGCAGATACTTTTTTTAAAAGATAACATTCAGTGGCGCCTGCTGCTAGTCCCAGGGGTTATACAAAGTAGACAGACACGTTTTTTGTTGAAAAATAATGCTTTATTACGAAAATAACAGGAAAATCAGTTTCAGACTTTGGTACTTCTTACCATAAAATGCCTGGACTTCGGTACTTTTACCACACAAATGCCGTTTCAATCACTTTCTGATTGCCAAACAGTCATTTTTGCTACACTTGTCACATGACACATACTAGCAGCTGATTGGACAGTCATGGACTTAGGCACTTGTTCCTGATGACGTCAAGGACTTGAGTACTTCGGCAAAGACTTGAGTATTTCATGCACAAAAATTCAGTAGATTCAGGGACAGCCGTATATCAGTATTGAGGACTTGAGTACTTATATTTGGAATTTTTTGGCTTTAAATGATGCACATGACACTGTACTTTATGGTAGTAGTGTCAGCTCATTTTTTGGAAAATGTGACTTAAGTACTTCTTGCACCCAGGTCTTAAATTATTTTAGTGTGCTATTCTAAAATATTACTGCTCCAGGAATGATGTGTCCAGTTGCACAGGAAAAAAAAAATGTAGCACAAATATATTTGGAATTAGCATTCCTTTGCACATTCCTTTAGCAGTAAAATGCCATCAGACTACTCACTACTTGAAAGGTATTGCCTCTTTTGAATGCCATTATTATAGATTTTTAAAAGTAGCACTTTTTCAGCAAATGCTTTGCTATCTGAACGTTTGGTGCACATATTGCATTGAAATTGGGTTCAACAGTGTGAGAGTGGGCCCTGGTCTGCTGTTTGATTCTGACAGTGGCAGTTCTGTCAGTAGCCAGCTGTCCTGCGGTGTGGTACATAATTGGATGCAGTGTCGACCCATAGAGGAAGCTTGTCGGCTAGCTGGCTACTCTCATCACGCAAGAGCTGCATCTCTGGACAACCGTCTCAACTCCATGTTCATTACAGCCGCATGATAACTGTCAAGTGGCTGAAACCCATTATACAGTATACAGTGACATCACAACCTAATAAAAATGCAAATGGAACACTGCAATGTTTGTCACCTGACTGGGAAAAATGTGACATAATAATTACCACATTAGCTCAGTTTTGATACATGCAGTGTATGATACTCCAACACTGCAAAAAAAAAAAAAAATCTAATTAAGCATTTTAATCTTGTATTTAGACTTAAAGCTGCAGTTGGTAAGTCTTATAAAAGTAACTTTTTGTAATTTTTGCTAAAACTGTCACTGTGTACAGACAGTATTACATAAAACTAGTACTCTGTAATTAAAAAAAAGGCTCCTTTAAACCCACCTACTGCTCCTACTGCAATTTAAAAGAATCGTTCGGACCGACCAAAAAGAACCAATTAGAGCCAGGATGGTGTCTGACAGCCGTCAAACAGTGCACATGCACGCGCTGCGGACAGCCTCCTCCCCCTTCCTCCTCAGTTCACGCCAGTGCTCAGTCAAGCTCAAACCGAGAGAGGGTTCAGGAGCTTAGAGAAACTAATGGCGCAACAACAGCCATCAGCGAGGAAAAAAATACCAATGCCCAGGGGCGGACTGGCCATCTGTGCGTTCTGGAGAATCACAGAACTGCCGGTACTCCAGGACGGCCGTCACGCGGTCATCACCAGTTTTTTTTTTTTTGCTCTGCTAATCTACTTCTTCACACTCTAGTCCAGGCGCGGACTAGCCATCGGGAATACCGGAGTTTTCCCGGTGAACCGCTCCGGTCAGTGAAAAAACCCGCTCTAGACTCATAAGTACCCAGACGGCCCACAACATAATGACTAAAGGCCCGTAATAAGTTGCGTATAAGCGCTAAGAATCAGCCCTTCAACTACCTATGGCGGTCTATCAATTTTCATGTCGCCCGAGTGTCATAGTTATATATAAAATTTTTATTGGTTCTACTTCACTATTCCGGTTGTTTTGAGTTATGACCTTTTTTAGTATTTATTTAGGCCTATATATTTGCTTTATGCTACAGGAATGACCGAAAAACTGTTTTCTTGCAAATAAAAATGTTTTACGGGCTTAGGCTATTCCCAATTTATTTAATTTTGTTGTTTTCATCCTAAAGTTTAAGGAGGCAGGCTTGCTGGGAAATTTGTTTGACCAATGGCCTTGCTTGTCCCCTGCTGCGGTAACAGTCTAAAAACGCGTTTCAACGACTACATGATCCCGAAAATGTCAGAAAGCAATGGAGAGGCGGGAAAGTGAAGAGAATAAAGGAAGCAGACATTGGAGCCTCAGGATTTCAAATGCAAACTAAAAACCAACCAGCTGTTTGGCCACAATGATCCTCATGCAGCAAGCAGTTTTCTTTTGCAGGGGGACACGGAAGCGGTAAGACTGACGTTAAACTAATAGGCTATCGCACGTATGAGTTCGGTTAAAATTTGCTTAAGCTCACGTAGCGACCCCAATGGACAAGTTATTAGCATACTATTTGATGCATATTGATTCGTTGTTTTACGGTGCCAAATAAAATTTGTCCTAGAATATAGGAAGACTCTCCAAATTTTCAATTCCAAAACCTTGTTGTTCAGAATCACCTGCCATTAAACTTGCAACCAAGTTTCTGCGGTTCTGAAGCTATTGAGCTATTCTACGCCCATTAGAGTCTGTTAGTAAAATATGTAACTCTATTTTTAAAAAGGCTATGTATGAATCAATCCAAATAATGCAGTGGTCTTATTGAAAAATTCAATGCCCCCAAAGTCACATTTCTGTTTCACATCTATTCATATAAAAATAATAATGATATTTATGTAAAATACATTAGTTATATGTTGACAGTGGTATGTTTTTACTATAGGATAGCATCATTATATTTAGTTTATTTCAGGACATCTTTCAGGTAAATATAATATAATATATAAATATATTAATATAAATAGGATTGTTTGTTTTTGGGTATTACCTACCCAACCCCTGCCTACAGAATAATAAGTTCACTCACATGTACAACGTACATAAGTGCATGTACATGGGGGTGTGTGTGTGTGTGTGTGTGGGGGGGGTGGACTAGGTGATCTGTTAACATCTGCTGAGATCACACATGCATATAGCCACTGGGTTTGTATATTAGATAAACACAACAATTATTTTGTTGTAGGCTAATTAGTGTTATATAAACTCAAGAACTAATAATATCAATGTTTTATGGGAAATATAGTCCAGTATGATGTTAAAATGCATACTTTTTTGTCAAATAACGTGAAATTTTTTCGGCCAGCCACTACCTCCCCATCCCCGCCGTCTGGAGAGTGGGCCGGTCAGGTACGAATTCCTGGGCCACTTTTTTGCCCCAGTCCGCCCCTGCAGATGCCTCCGTTACCGACAACAGCACACACGGCTAAGACAAGTAAGAAGAGGAAGCCAGAAAAAAAAGCACAAAAGAAAGAATTAGACAAAGCCCGGGATAAAACCAGAGTGAACATCGGAGTGGTTTTTCAGAGGTGGAGGGAACTCCGTGATCTGGAAGGATTAAAAACCAACGCAGAGTTGGCGACTTTTCTGCTTGACAGGTAAACCCCTGCTTTATTCGTTGGTTCATTTTTGCTCCGCAATGCTCTGCAAATAAGCGAGTTGGCGTCGCTCACATGCACAGCTGGTACTAACCCTGGTACTAACCCCAGCCCTAACCGGCATCAATTCATTTTCGCTCTGCAAATAAGCGAGTGAACGTCGTTTCCAAGCACAGTCGCTGTTCGAATAGCCAGCGTCTTGTAATTGTTGTAATACTCCGTCGTGCATGTGATGTTACTGTGATGTTGCAGTCGAGCTAACGTTAGCTTGTTTCCGATGCTAGGGCTAACGTTACTGGCGTCGTTTTATTAGAAAGTAGCAGAAAATATCTTTATGAAGTGACCTGGCAGTCTTATCGGTTTTGTTGTTGTCCTCATAAATATGTGTAACGTTTCTGTGCTCTCACAGCTAAATTCTGTCATACATGGTTTGCTGGCCATTCAGGTGGATTCACGACAGTTTCTGTACTCCAAAAAATGGGTAACTTCCTGAAATAAGCGTGTGCTGGGTTTTTACTGAATGCATACTGCTGTAGATTACTTTTCATGTCGACATGATTTATTTCTGCTCGTTTGTTGGCCAGCACTGTTGACTGTTCACAACAGTAATGTCTAGCCTTGGCAACTTGGTCGCATGCATAACAGCTCGCGTGCCTTCGCGTGCACAGCAGCCTTCTGGGAGAGGGTCTTAGGGCAGGAGTGCAGTGGAGAGGGAGGGGGAGGGATCTGAAAGTTGCATTTTTTCAAATTTTTATGCCAAGTCCTCTCTCTCCTCAAAGTTACCAACTGCAGCTTTAAACACTTATTTTCATCTCTTTTTTCATAGAAAAAGAAATTCTGTCACTGATTTTGACACATTTCTAGATTTGTTCATTGGGCAAGATAATTTCACTTTCCTCGTGGACACATTGGTGGTAAAATTTCTTTTTCAAAGAAAAAAGGTAATAAAAATAAGTGTTTGAGTCTAAGTACAAGATTAAAATGCTTTGAAAGATTTTGCTTTTGCAGTGTCTCTTCCAGAGCACATAATGTTCACCACCAGAAAGGGAACAGTGCTGCAGTTCGACCTTGTTAAGGCATTGAATTTAAGTTACTGCTTCG
This sequence comes from Gymnothorax javanicus, assembly GCA_029692085.1. Lineage (NCBI taxonomy): Eukaryota > Metazoa > Chordata > Actinopteri > Anguilliformes > Muraenidae > Gymnothorax > Gymnothorax javanicus. The sequence goes on along the minus strand of CM056201.1, from coordinate 108,497,249 downwards.
CATCATAGAAAAAAAAAAGTGCAATGCAACAAAATGGGCAGCAGCAATTTAGATTAAGCTGTACGTCACTGTGATGGTTTAGAGCACGATGTTAGTTAAATGACAGCGGCAGTCCTTAGACAGCTGTTGCTTTGTCAGCAGCAGCTCTGATTTCATGTCTTGTATGAATATTTTAGTGTCAGCAATAGCCATGGATGGATGCCTCCAGTTACAAAATAAACTGAAACATTTTCCAGTGACTGTGGTGATGCTCAGAGGCAAAGGGAGACTTAACATGCAGACAAATGTTCTTTATATTATGATTTTGCCCAAAAAAGTTTGCTCAAAGTTTATTGTCTGTAACCACTATCTGTAACAACAGCAAAAGTGTTGCAAAAGACACATGTAAGAACACAGCCCATTGAGAGGCCTGCCTGAGTTGTAACTGATGACTTCTCTGTGTTTCCAAGTGGAGCAAATCAGCCACCAATGTACTGTATGTATGCATTTATAGATCTATGTGCACATTTACAGGTTGTCAACATGTCAAGACATCTCAATAGGCTAGGAAATTTGAATGCATACTTGGAGATTCTACTTGATGTAGCCTATGCTAGAATAACAGATAGGCTAATCGTACTTTTAAGAATAGCCACACAAAGGGTGGTAATTTGCCCACTTGGCAGCCTTGTCGATGGCAAGTTACAGTATTTGACTAAAAATATCGCCATCCCTACCAAAATCAACAGGGATCCTCTTCATGTCACCATTGACGAAAATGAAAAGAATCAAGCAAAAATTGTAATCTGTCGAGTTAGAACAGTAGATTGTGGACAGACCGACGGACAAACAGTGGCGATTGCAGCATATGCCCATCCGGTGGAGTGGGTGCATGAAAGCTGAGTGCTCCAATGATCGCAGCCTTCTTCAGTGAGTCATGCGAAAATATAGATGATCAGCTCATTACAGTATGTGGAGATGCTAGCCCCTAGAGCGCTGAAATACATTTTAAAAATTTTAAATTTAATTATCTTTTGCTGTTGAAAACCTATCACATGGTGACTTGTTTAAAAGAGCTCCCCTGCGGGGCGATAGGTTTTCAACAGCTTTGATTTTGATATCTTACATCATTGAACAACAATAGCTGCATGTAGTGCTCAAAGGGTTAATGAAGATGTTGTTTCCACTGTGAGGAAGCTGTTATCTGAACTGCATTGCAGTCAGTGGATGTTCTAGTAATATTATCATTTAATGTTCTATTTGAACATTATTGCTACAGAATTTGAAACTTTTTTGGTGTTGTAAAACATTCAAAATGTGCCCTCTCAGGAAACAGTGATAAAATATTATATTTTTACTCATGAGCCATTTGTTAGTATATCACATGGCGCTCTTATATAAGCTAAATCTGTAGATCAATTCCACACGGCAGTAGGTGGTTTGTATCAAAGTATACATAATTATGGCTTCTGTTTGCACATCACGTTCGAGGGGGATGTATGCTAGTATCCTGGATTTAGCACTTTCAGTCAGACTAGAATATGCATGCTCTCGGTCTTGCATTGACAGTGAATCCGTTTTTTTTTTGTTTTTTTTTAAATAAACACCTGGGGCCCACAGAATTACTGTTCTCAGGTTTTGAAAATGCTAACATGAATTGAACCAGAGTGATCTCACCCCAAAAATTTAAAATTAGAGTTTGGATCATATTGTGACCAATTCATAATGCAAAATTGGTGTCATGATGTCTATTATACCTGTGAACAACATTATGAGTAATATTTTATTTTTTTAAATATATTTTAAGAACTTTGACATCTATTATCTCAAAAACAATGTTCTGTGGGTTAGACCGCTCTGGTTCTTCAATGACATACATTTTGCATGACAGCCATCAAGGGGATGAATCCAATGGCATATTTCTGATGGAAGGGCATTGAGGAAACTGTATCATTTTGACAGCTACATTTGTCTGTTGGACCTCAGTAGGTTTTTCCTTCCCATAACGTGTTTTTGGGGAAAAGAGAGAGAGAGAGAGAGAGAGAGAGAGAGAGAGTTTTGATGTTCTTTAATGAACAATATGACTTCATAGAAATAAACAAAAATATCTAATTAACTAACACCCTTATGAACAACCTACAACTCCCAAACCACCCACTAACACCCACCTAACAACCCTCTCATACTCAATTTCACGCGCATAGAACACCGACGCAGCTACGTTCATCACAACCTACCACCCATCCCACAATTTAGTTGCACAAATATGAATCACAACAGTTAGTTGCAAACATATAGTCAACCTGCCCCCCCCCCAACATCACATACAACCCCCCAAAAAAAAAAAAAAAACATTTTCACAGCCCACAATATCATTTACCCGGCTGTAAAATTCAATCTCTGCCTTCAGACATGCAGTGACGAGAGCTCTGAGTAATCCCTCTGCATCCACACTCCCACTCCCTCCCACCCTCTTCCTCCTCGTTAGCCGCGTAGTATAACCCTTAGCGCAGCCACGCAAAAAATTCTCACGTGTACATTTTATTCTGTTCTTGTGTGAATATTGTAACCCCTGGATGTACAGCCCGACAGTAAATAACAATATAGCCTACACCCAGATTTCCACATATCCTGAACAACAGGTCAAAAAAAAAAAAAAAAAAAAAAACTTTTGGTGTTTTTAATAACCTCATAAATGATGTACTCAGTAATTACAATGCTCTGGAGAAATGAGGAAAATGATTGTGGTCAGGTATTAAAATACCAATACTCTGATTTGTAACCCAGCAGAATGTCAGAACATTGAAACTGTTTTATCTCTGTAATTAGAATCAGATTGAATATACCCTGATGAAAATATCCTTCACTTATTTCTTAGTAATACTTTACGTAGTATTAATGGCATAACTATAGTATTACTATAGTTTGCATATTATAACTAGAGTAGTACTATAGCCATCACATTGAAACTATAGTATTACCACAGTCAACAGTACCACAATATGACTATAGTTCAAACAACTGTATTGCTGTAGTTTGAATAAAAATAGTATCAGTACAGTAATATTAAACTATGTTTGCGAAAATACCATCCATTTACTATTGGATAACTGTAGCTTTGGAACTATAGTAATTTTTCGTAAGGGTAGAGAACACTGGGTGTGGCAGGTGTGGACAAACAGTGATGCTCAGATCAGTGCCCTCCACACGCTTCCACAGCAACATGGCGCATTGAGCGGAATTATAAAGGGACACTCTAACTGCACAATCGATGGCAGTCAGTGTTAATCACCTCATGCTCGCACAGTGATTAATGCTGCTGATGCAACCTTTCCATCAAGTCGATTCTGTGTCCAGATTCACTCCATCGATGCGATGGTGCCCTCTCATCTTTCACCTATAGATCTATACAGCATGAGCGCTATGACAAGAGGCATTGCCTTATCCTAGCAATCACGTGTTGCTTCATTGAAATAATGGCTCCCAGGTAGAGTATTTGGGTTGGAACATGCAGATGTGATGGTTTTGGTGGGCTATTGTTCTAACAATCAGATTCAGTCTCCCTGACTGGCAGCAGAACTCCAGTATCATGCCTCATAATAGTTTGTAATGTGAATTGGACTGATTGACCGTCACGTGCTGGTCATTACAACCCTGTACCCTGAGCCAGGAGGTGGAGAAACAGAAATCACTCATTCCGTCTTCGCAGGGATGTTCTTATTAGTTCTCTGAGGCTGGGTGTGTTCCTGTCACTCACCCATTGCATGCTGGGATAGGCTCCAGCCTGCCTACGACCCTATCCAGGAATGAGCTGGTTAGATAATGGCAGTTATATATTTTTTGTGGGTAAAATGGCCTAATTCAGGTTTCACATTTTCACACCAACCTAAGAGTGACAATGGATAGATAGATGCTTTGCCGGGCAAAATGGTCCAATTAAGGAGGTTTTGACATTTTTCACACCCACAGAAGAAGGTTCCTTAAAAACTGGAAAAAAAAATTCCCCATTAGAAAGAATCCAATGAATTCTAATGTAGCTAATATGTCTAGTTTAGCCTCATTAGTGAGACCCTCCTATCAGCCCACTGGAATGTTCTAGAGGCTGTCTCCCAGGGGACTTTGCAATCCAACAACTTTGCAATCCATTAGTCTGCTGAATATCTTCCAACCGGCCACAGCGCCGGCTGTTTTCATAATGGCTGCAACAAAAGAGAGGCATGGGGAGCAGATCGATAAACGTTCGAGAAAATAATAATAAAGCAGAGGAGACGTGCCCCGAGCTGTCGAGGGAAACGGGAGAGTGACACACGGAGGCGGGCGGGCAGTCGGGGGCAAACGCTGCAGCCGCTTCACGGCCGCTATCTGCCCAGAAAAGCGCCCAGCGTAAAATCAGCTGTCATCCTGAGTCCTTATGGGCCCTATTTCCCTCATATAAACTGTTAGAGGAGAGCCAGCATGATAATTTTGCTGACTTATCCCAAGAATACAGCAGGGAGAGACAGACTAGCAAAAGCAAAATGATACTCTTTTTAATTTTGTTTATTTTCTCTCCAACAGTGAAAGTGAGCTGGGACATGGCTGGTTGTATGAGAGGTGGTGATGACTCTATAGCTTTAAAGAGTGTTTTTCCCTTCCTGATTTGTTCTAATTTTTCTGATTTTTCCTATCAAATATTTCAAATCCTCCAAGATATTTTAATGTCAGACAGAGACAACATGAGTAAACACAAAATACAGCTTCTAAATGATCATTTATTTAAGGTGCAGAGTTACTCAACATCTACATCACCCATGCGAGAAAAAAAAAAAAAAAAAAATCCTCCTAAGCTGAATAACTGGTTGTGCTGTTCCTCATGGCAACAACTACAATGAAATGTTTTTGATTACAGGTTATGAGTCTTTTACATCACTGAGGAGAAATTTGGCCGACTTTTCTTTGCAGAATTGTTTTAATTCCGCCACGTTGGAGGGTTTTAGAGCATAAACTGCCTGTTTACGGTCATGCCACAACATCCCAATTCAAGTCAAGTCAGGACTTTGACTGGGCCACTCCAAAACCTTCATTTTGTTTCTTTAGAGCGATTCAGAGGTGGACGTTGTGATTCCAGTGTTCTGTGCCGTTCTGCCAGAACACTGGTTGGGGTTTTAACCGTTTCTTGTGCCAGGTTTCATCATTCATAGCCATTACTCATGCCATGGTTTTAACAGTTCTTATATCAGGATTCATGATTTACAGTTTTCATGTTTATTGTTCATGTTTTTTAAATTTTCCAAGTTTTGTGTCTCACCAGGTCCGGTCTGCCCAGCCAATCCGCCTCTCCAGTGTCTGCGTGGTCATGTCCATGTTTTACTTCTCGCACTACATTCGGGAGTGGCTTACGGTTTCTAACTTCTTTCTGACGTTTCTTCCTTCAGGGCTTCCTAGTCTTCATGCTTGTTAATTATTTTAATTTATTACTAACAACCTACTAATCAATCATGGGGGGTGTTTCCATTAGATAGGCACGTACTAACCATTACTAATTTAGACAGGGATTTAACTCGCATGCTTCCTGCTTTCGCTACATTCTTACCTGTGCTTTACTATTATCTAGTTTAACACTTTTACTGTTCATAGTATCTTATTGGGCTCTTATATGCTGCAGCTCGCTCATTGTTCTTAATGAGCAAATACCTGCTCTTATTGTCTCGTCACGCCACAGCTGTTTTCCTTTCTTGTCTTGTGTGCCATGTAATTAAACAATCTCGTTTCTCCCTGTCGGTCTACAGGTGATCCTCGTTGTCTTGTGATTGTTCCTGCTATATCTGGGGAGAGGTTGGAGTTGGCTGGCAGACAGAGTCTCGTTTCCATTGTGTTTCATGCCTGTTTCTTGTCATAGCGTTTCCTTGCCATAGTCTTGCCTAGTGTTTCGTATATCTCCTTTTGCATGTGCCGTGTGCCATTGCCGCCTTTGTTTATTTTTGTTTATTGGTATTCCTCCCTAGAGTTTCTAGTGGCTTTTGTTTTCTCGTTTTGTATTTTTGTTTGTAGCTCTGTGAAGCTTTCCTTGGTTTGATTTTTGCAACCCTTTGGGCCGAGTTTTTTGTTGGCCATCGTGCCTGTATTGTTTTCTGTTTTGAAATAAACCCTCTGAGCCTATCCCTGCGTCTCGCGCCTGGTGTCCACCCGTCCTCTGCAACAGGTGGGATTGCTTTTGTGCTTTGGATCATTGTCCTCTGCTTCAGAATTTGCCGGTGGAAGGCAGAACGCATGGTTCTATCTATCATGGCAAGTCACTCAGGTCCAGAAGCAGCAAAGCAGCCCCAGACCATCACACTACCACCACCATGTTTGACTGTTGGAATGATGTCCTTATTGTGGAAGGCTGTGTTAGCTTTACACTAGATGTAAGGAAATCCATATATTTCAAAAAGTTCCACTGTGGCCTCCTCAGCCCACAGATTATCATCTCAAAAGTGTTTTGGGCCATCAAGACGTATTTTGGCAAATGTGGAGACGAGCCTTTGTGTTCTTTTTTTTAGTCAGCAGTGGTTTTTGCCTTGAAGCGCTCCCATGGATGCAATTTTTTTTTTTTTTGCCCAGTCTCTTTCTTATTGTGGAATTGTTATTGTGACCGTTGACCGTAACTGAGGCAAGTGAGACCTGCACACAGTGGCGCACAGTAACCTAAGACATGAGGTCATTCAACACAGAAACAACATATCAAAGGATTAGAGAGAGAGAGTGGATTAACAAAGCACACCTATCATGTTAAACACATAAAGACCAGTTTGGTGATATTATTTATTGATAGTTTTCTGATCAGATCATAAATATAATTCAACATGTGACCAGCAGGGGGTGTTGTAGCATGTTCAGTGCCCCACTTCTCATGCATACGGAGGGTGTATTGCTATTGAATTATTTTTATCTCTCCTACCCCTTATTGCACGTGACTTGTTTGATCAGACGCCAAATATGCGATATGCAATGACTTCCTTGTCTTTGCTACTTTTTCAGCAAGACCAGATAGCAAAGCACACTTGTAAAAAGCGTCAAGAACCACACAATTCAAACATCTCAAAATGTTGTTGCTATTGGCCCAAACACATAACTGCGTAAACAATTCATTATTTATAATAGCTGCTGGCTATCAGTGTGTTGTCCCCGTAGAAAATGGTGGGCACTGCCTTGCACACTTCTCTGGGTTTAATATCTTTCGATGTGCACGCAAGGGGTTAAGACATCAGGCGAAGTGATGAAAAGGACCAGAATAAAATGGCCAAAATGCAATCTACGTCTGGTAGCTTCCACAGACCCACCCACACAAGCATATGCACACACACACACACACACACACACACACACACACACACAAAGAATAATCTGACACCACTGATGGAAATCATTAATGTTAATATCAGGACACAAGCTGTGTTTGCCCTTCACTCTTATCTGGGGCCTCGAATGCAACAGACATCAATACACCCAAATCCATTAATACTTTACAGGGTCACACTGTACTTTAAAGTGACCAAACCTGTTACTCAACAGATCTCAGATCTCAAGATTTGTGTGTGAGTGTGTGTGTGTATGTGTAGAATTAGACTACTGCGCCAGACATTCTGTACGGGCTGTTTGATGGCCACACATCAGATAATTTGTATTCATTTTAGTGTGTTACTATTTTAGAAGTAGGCACCCAGGGGCGGCACATATCCAGTTCTTAGCATAAATTAGAATGTTCAATTATCTGCAACTGTATTCGAGATCAAATCCCACAGCTGAATTGCTGGAGTGCAGACACCCCGGATCCTCCTCCGAAGCAGGTGTTGTCACCAGCTGTTTCTTTTCACGCTCCGAACTACAGCTAAAGCCGGCATCCGGCTGAGTCCGCAGAAGACATTTTATGTGGAGCGTCAACATTCATGCAATTGACTGGAAAAAGTTGCCAGAGAGCAAAGAAACACGCGCACCACAATCAGCTGAATCGACACTCGAGGCACTGCAATCGACAATTACTTGTTAACCGCGGAACAGTCCGGATTGAAGCCGTGATCCAAACCAAAGGCTGTGACAGCAGTATCCGCACATTTATTGCATGGATCTTCCACATGACACAAGTTTGAGCAGAGATCCGAACCTGAGAATCATGTGATAGTGTTGCATTCCCTTCTGTGGCCTGTAAACATCGATGACTGAGCAGCTTTTGACTTCCAGCCCTTTAATTGCTACTTCAGTTGAAGCATTCATCATCACTGCTCGTAGATATGACTCATCTCTTAAGAATAAAAAAATAAAATATTAAATTGCAGAAGCTCGCGAACAATTATATGAGTGCATGCATGCATATGCTGTATCTCCATGAGCTATGAATACAAACACTCTCTTTCAACTCGGCAGGAAGTTTGTGATAAATAAGATATGTCCTTTTAAATAATTCCAATTATTAAGTGCTCTGAAAGTATCTATTATCAAGCTGTTATCATTTTCATTGTTTATTTATTATGACAGGTTTTTGTCACCAAAATGATCTGTTTCCCGCTGCACATGAAAGGGTTGTCAAAGAGATTCACTCTTCGACAGCCTCACTGGCAGTTTCTCAGTTCTTGAAGATCTAGCCTAGTAACAAAGGTAAAAATCATCTGATATTCCATTTCTGCATTGACTTTTGAGAGCAAAGACTCTTGCCATTTGAATGTCGCTTTGCTCTCAAGGGTTGAGCATAGAAATGTCAGGTCAATCCCTAGGTTTGCTGTCCACAATGGAAATGGCTCTTCCATCTCTTACCCCTCTTCATACTTCTCAAAGAGAAGAGGACATTGTCAGCGCTTGAGCGACCCTGAGCTTTCATCTGGGTGACACTGAAGGACGGCCTGTCACAGCAGGACCTGTCACTCAGAGTGGGGACAGCCATTTTGTGGCCATAATACTCTTGTCAACAATACACAATTCGAACAAAGGAAATTGGCAATAATTTTCAAAAATATAATAAACAAATTCCGCAATTTTGTGAAAGGAACATTTTTTGTTCTGATTTTTGATTTAAACAGACCCACTAAATCAAAACTGTGTTTCTAAAAATGTGTTTAAGGATTTTTCTAGAGTCAGAAAGGTAAAAATGTTTCCAATCATCTGCCAAAGGAATGTACTCTTGTGCAGAAGAGATTTTAAAGCCCTGAATATGCAGTGCCTTAGCCTAGTGGGTCATGGGAGAGCTTAGCACCACTTTGAGCCGTAGCGTATACACTTCACACCCAGGTGTAATGGTGCAAAATGGATCATCCTCATGACCGCGGACTCCACTTCAAGTAACAGTCTCATATCATCTGGAAGAATTTTTATCTGGGTGTTGACGATGCCCAGACAGGCTTATGTTTTGCTCCTCAAGAGAACAGGGATTGATTTATTGACCAATCAATCAAAAAAACCTACGAATGGCTGAAATGACTGAATTTAATCACATTGGAATTTTCCAGTGAAGCTGGTGCAGAGAACGTTTTATGGAAACAGGAAGCAAAAATGTAGCCAATGGCAAGGAAAATAAGAATGCATTTGCCTGACCCCTGGTAAACGCGGATGAGAAATGTTCCGGAAAAATTATAGCACAGCCAACAAGCAACTGGCTATAAATAAATTAGGTCTCATGATACAGGTACAGCCTACAAAAACCTCTCAATAAAAATCTCACAAATCAATACATATCCGTATGTAATAACATACTGTGCATAAACCCCAGCTCACAGCATAAATCGAGACTCTGCTTGGTAGCTGAGGCAAGGCCATTACTGGGCTTTGATGAGCTACGGTGCTTACGACTTATTGTCTATGCAAAAAAGACATTTATCCCAAGCCAAGGGAAATAATGCAGTCAAACTAACCAATATTAATGATCCAACAACCATCTCAACATAATTAGACCTGAATACAGCTTCTGCATCCGTTAGTCGTATTTTATATCATCCTGTCACAGCTATGGGATACTGCAATTTCTATCGTCCACATTCTTTATTTTTCAATGTGCACATATTTCAGGGGTCAATTACCGGAAGTTATTGGGAAAGACACCCAGCTGCCTGTAAATACAAGTAATCAGTTTCCATGCGGAACCAAATTTATAAATATAGACCCCAAAAAAGGCTATTCTTGGCTGATCTTTCCTCACTGGACTTAGCGGAGGAGGAGGCAAGGAGAAACAGGGGCGCGTTTTGAGAGCAGTTTGTTTTTGCCCTCCGTTGGGATGGTGCATGTCCTTGTGTCTGTCCGCGTGTCCATCCGTCACACTTCTATTCTGGGTAAGAACTTCTTAACTGCTCCACGTTTTTGCACAAAATCTAATATGTACATATATCTTCTAGTGTAGATATGCCTTTTCACAGTTCTGGCCATCCTTGTGTCTCTGTCCCCTGATCTGGAAAAACCTGGCAAGTCAGATTGACTAATTCATGTGAGATTGAGAGAAAACTGCCAGATACTGATGTAGAGGAGTTCAGTGGTTTTGAGGACAAAATCACCAGTTTGGTTAGGGCAAGAATGAATGATAAGACCTACTGGGTTTGGATAAGTGAAGAAAAGTGGCTAGCTAGCAAGCTAGTAAGCTGGATATCTGCGTCAATTTAGATAGGTAGCAAACTTTGCTGGTAATGCATCATTAGCTCACAAAAACATGACCACTGGCTAGTTAGCTTGCTAGCTCGAAGCTGACTGAAAAGATCCTCAAACGTCTGATGGAAACAAAGGTTTCTGATTGGATGGAATCAAGGGCTATTCGCACATTCTTGTATTTTGTGCTAATGGGCTTCAAATTGGACCATAAATGTAATAGCATTACATTTTCAGCTATAAAGTACAAATTTTATATGCCAGCTTGCATCCGCCTTCCCCACAGGCTGACCATAATGCATACCAGTTAATAAAATTATTCTAATTTGAGTAATGCCAAAAAGTATCCAAACTCCATCATAAATTCACACAGGGATGTTACTTCCAACACCAGGCAGAAGCTGAGAGGCAGTGACCTGGCCATCTCAGTACTCCACAGCGACATAAATAAAAATGTTTGTTGGGAGTTATGGTACCTTTGAAAAAAATGTTATGTACAAAGCACAGTATAAGTTCGAAAGAATATAAGTATTCCCCGCCTTGACACGAAGATGATACGTCGGTCGGAATAAGTGGGGACAAGTCCTCTCAAAAACTACTTCACCGAGATGAATTAAATTTTGCATGTATGCTACTGGTCATGACCTTTATTGGGTCCAAAAACGGGATCCCATCAAGACGAGGGACATTGATGATACTTTCTTGATTTAGCTTTATACTCCATAGTGTAAGTTGGAGTCAAACAGTTGATGTGGTGAATGTGCTGATTGTTAGATTTTATTATTAGGTATGTCAATACATTTTGCGTCTCACCTTGCAGAAATGACAGCATTTTTTACATACCGTCAGCCCCGTTTTGGAGTATATTGATGTTATATTTAGTATTATTCTTTTTAATAATTCATAAAAGTAGTTATTTTTCTTGCAAATTCTTTGCATGAAACGACTGCTTGAAGTCTTTGTCTCGTGGACATTCCCTGGGGATGGTCTGCCAGGCTTCAGCTAATTATTAATTGTGTTCTCTGCTTAATCCAATTTTCACTTGGATTTCATTGTGCTGCCGCTGTGGCAGCCGTGCCTGTCCAAACCAGATCACCCACATCGCCATGTTTCACTGAGGGTCCCTTTCAACATCCGCACTTAGTTTCGCCATATCAACCGAATCATGGTCTCATCTGCTCTCAAGATCTTTTTCAAGACCTCTGCAGGATCTTTAGGTTGCACTGCCTGGCCAAAAAAAAAAAAAAAAAGTTGCCATTCGGATTTAACCCTTTCAGCGCCGTGGGCAACTATAGTTGCCCAATAATGTAAGATATCAAAATCAGACGCTGTTGAAAACCTATCATGTGGCAACTTGTTTAAAAGAGCTCCCCTGGGAGCTCTTTTAAACAAGTGGCCACATGATAGGTTTTCAACAGCTCAGGATAACTGCATTTTTAATTCCTTGAAAATGTATTCAGCGCTCAAAGGGTGAAGTAAGCAAGTACTAAGTACTTAAGAGCCTATGATCAAATTATTATTGCAATGATTATTAATGATTCAGCTAGCAACAATTCTTTCAACCCTGACTGATGCAGTGTGAAGCTTCTCATCTCTTAAAACAGCCATGCTGGAAGATGTATTCCATGGACTTTACTGTACTTCAAGAGGGGCAAATTATTTGTCTGTGTCAAGTAGAGAAAATGGCTAAGGAGATTGCTGAAATCACTGGAATTGGGTCGGGAACTGCTCTTCAATAGAAGCTATAAATTTGTGCTTTAACCATGCAAAAATTGTTGGATTATAAATCTAAAATTGTTGAGTACAGAGCCAAATCTAGAAAAAAAAATTATACCATTTTCCCAAAAATTATGGAATGACACATACTGAGCAAGTCTAATCCATTATGCATAGGATAGTCACCTTTGCCAACACGAAGTGGTACTGGGATATTTAGATCCCCAAATCTTGCTTTTTAAAACTCTATTTGGGTCCTGCTACTCACTTTTTCCATTTGCAGCATTTCTTAAAGAATTCTAGTTTTTTTCATATCAGGTTATTTAATGATCTGCAAAAACTCTATGGGGCAGATTGTACACATCTTAGTTCTGCTAGTTTTGATTATTAACCAGTTCATAAAATGCCTGGGATTAACAGAACAAATAAGACTCAGTTTATTGCAGTAGTCACGAAGTTTATAATGTGGTCCAGTCTTTTCATGTCTAGTTATTGTAATGCTTTGCAAAAACTTTACAGTGAAGGCATGGATTATCTTATAATTTTGCTAGCTTTGACTCTTCACTAGTTTATAAAATGCCCGGGATTAATACAGCAAATAAGACTGTTCTTATCTCTGTCGTCACGAGGTTGTTGACGTGGTGACATCGCTTTGTCAGCAGGACCTGACTGAGGGGGAATGAGCACGATCAGTCCGTCCTGCTAAACACTGAGGAGAGAAACTCTGTCTCAGCATTGATTAGCGTCTTGTCATGACTAATGGCTAGATTAGGTCTGCAGTCTGGCGATTGCGGAAAGGCTTTACTTTTTTATATCCTTTGCTGTCAGTGAACAGTTTCAAGCATTCAAACATTCGCTCACTGCGTCTAAGCAAGCTTGTGAAAAATTTCCTCTGTACAAACACACATTTCTTCACTTTAAAAAAAAAAATTGTAATATATTGCAATGAGAGGGTAAAAACATTAACTACAAATATTGGAGTTGGTTAAAATGAAAACTTTTTTTTTTTTTTTAGGACAAATTGCCATAAATGGATCTGGACACCGTTAATTTGTTCAGGTTCATTGACTATGAATTCTACTTATACTGAATAAAATTTGATTCTGCTTTCATTCAAATTTAAGCTGATTGAAGTTAAACACTTTGACAAACAACAGTCTCATGAATAAGACAAGAGCTAAGTTTATACTCTGCTCGGCTCAACAAAGATGCCGTCACACCTCTTGTATCAACAAGAAATCAGTTGTTGGGTGATGGGGAAGATGCGCATGCTGGGCTGTTTGATGATGACAAAAACAAGCTTAATGTACTGCCTGCTGGGCCAAAAACGTCAACCATTGGATTTAAATATACGCGAGTACTTTAGAGCCTATGACTGAATCATTATTGATTAATATGTTTCAGGTGGCAGTAATTCTCTTGACTGCAACTTATGTAGTGTTGTAGCTTCTCATTTCTGAAAGAACAGTCGGAAGCCGAATCCCATGGTTGTGAAAGAAATGTTATTGTGTTTCAAGAGGGGCAAATTATTGGCCTGCATCAGGCAAAGAAGTCAAAGATAAATAAAATGCTTGGGGAAGGGTCATTGAAAAAAAATGAGGGTGGAACTCATAGTTATGTTTTATTGTGAAAGAGGAGGATTGGGACTAAACAGCTGCATAGCCACAGGTAAGCCACATGTCAGCGAGGATTATTGGGAAAAAATTACTTCAGTTTACCAGAAAGCATAAAGCTTGGACTGTGGACCAATGGGAAAAGGTCATGTGGTCTGAAAAGCCCAGATTCACCCTAATCCCGAGCGATAGGTGCGTCAGGTTAAGAAAGGAAGCCCATGAAACGGTGCCACCCATCATGCATAGTGCCCACTGTACAAGCCTCTGGAGGCAGCGTTATAATCTGGGGTTGCTTCAGTTAGTCAGATCCAGGCTCAGCAGAATTATTCAGCATTAAAATTAAGTAAGCAGACTCCCTGAATGTACTAAATGATCATGTTATCCCATCAATGGATTAGTTAATCCCTACCTGCACATGCATATGCCAGGATGACTATGCCAAGATTCATCAGTCTCAAACTGCGAAAGAGTGGTTCAGCAAGCCTGAGGACTCATTATCACACATGAATTGGCACCACAGAGTCCTGACCTCAACTAATTGAAAGTCTTTGGGATGTGCTGAAGGAGGCTTTATGGGGTGGTTTCACTGTCCCGTCGTCAATATGAGATCTCTGCCAAAAAGTAATGCACCTCTAGATGACAATGAATGTTGTAACATTGCATAAGATTGTCGAAACAAAGCCACAATGAATGCATGCCATGTTTAAAGCTAAAGCCCAGATAGCAAGCACCTCCGCTCCGGATCTGCCTCGGCTCTGAGCCGGATCAGCTGGAGTTGGCACAGAGCCGGGGCAGATCCGGAGTGGAGGTGCTTGCTATCTGGGAGGCGGTCCAACAAAGTATTGAAGTATATGTGACTTATATTTATTTATTTATTTATTGAAAAGGGCAGATCTTTTTTTTTTTTTTATTTAAACACTGTTTTGGGATCTGAATTAAACCCAGGAACAGTGAGAGACTTATGTTACTTACATAGGTACAAAAATGAATTGCAAGGTCCGAGGAGGGTAGAACAGTCTTTTGATGAACACAGTTGATACACTAGTACAAGCTTCCTCTTTCATGAACAATCGTGCATAACTCCTGTATTGCTCTGTATATTCACTTTCATTTTTTTTAGGGGCAGACATTGATCTCTGGCTTTTCTTTTTCAATAGAGCAGCATTGTTTGTTCCTCTGAAAGGGGAAGTCAGTGTGTCGGCAGGCAGCCATTTATTTATTTATATATTCATTTATTTTCATTTCTGTGGTTCTGGTGAGCTGATGGCTTTAGCGAGAAATATCTTTCAGCCTTTATAGCGTCAGGATGAAATGAGAGCACCTGAGTTTGGTCCTCTGACCTCTGATCAGCGCGTGTTGGCTCTTTTATTGATCTCCAAGGAGTTATTAACCAATAGTGTATGCATCGTCACATGTGCGATGATATGTGCAATATCCACCGCTTGCCAAGCCAATGTTACTACAAAGGAAGACATTAGAGCAATAGGTAGTGTATGAGCGTGTACATGTGCGTTTCCTAATGCGCATGTGCGCGCTTCCCAGAGAGGGTGCGCGCAATTGATCGAGTCGTTGAAAAACCAATATGTACTTTTTTCTTCTTCTCAAATCATAATGTTTTCATGTCTGTGAGAACCTCATATTGGACAGTAGGCGGTTGATTGTGCCAGTTTGATGTATTTATAACTGCGACGTTTCTGGCTAAATGGGCGTCATGTGCTTCTTGGGGTCTCCTGGCAAAACAATTTCCAGCCAATTAAACTCGCAGGGTTATTCATGATTCATATGCAGAGGGATTAGGAATTTCACCGCGGAGAGTAAATAAAGGTTAGCCCACCGTTGGATTCCCACATAATCTCAATGACAGCTTCCGCCAACACACTGGGTTCTCATGCGCGAGCATCTGCAGCCTGCAGCATTTATACTTTGCGCGCTGATTGCAGGGCGCGAAAAGCCTTACTGCCATCTCAGTCGTCTCAGATGTAAGTTTGAAAAGAATATACATATTTTTCAATGTATGTTAAATTAGTTCTTTGTGAATAAATTGTTTATGTGATCGTCCAAAAAAACTTTTGATTTACGTCAGCTGTCTATATTGGTTAATCGATAGAGTTGCGTATTAGCCGTATTGTCCGCGTTTGCGCCATTTTATTGAGGAGTTTTATTTATTTTCTGATAAATGCATTCGCTTGATATGTGACTGGAGGAGATTACGTTGGTTTTATATTGCTCTTTGCTATATTTGAATCGAGTGAAGCATTTTACATCTTCGTAATGCTCATAATATAAAACTGTCATCTGAAAAGCCCTTATCCTGGAACAATCGATGGAAATAAGCAATTGCTTTTCCCATGCATCCAAGTCTGAGCACTTATAACACAGTGGTGCATAAGACGCGCATTTATTGATAAGATAATGAATTCAGCCCCTCCTCCTCCAATACGCTCCCATCTTGGATTCCCACTGCAACAAGAGGCAAGTTGCGATGTTGAATAGAGGAGCCTCCGTTGTTAACAGGCGAATGAGCGGAACGTTGCTCACTGAACGGTTCATTGCAATTTTCATTACATCTCTCGTAGGCGAGACCGCCTTTTCGACCACAAGGCTTCGGAAAAACGTTCGGAGTCCCCACTCCAGCGCTGCGCGGCCGGAGATGCTGGCTTCCACCGCTCGCAATTCATTTTCTGCTTTAATCTTTCGTGGCTGATTCTTATTCGGCGCTCTGATGGGCGTTTATTTAATTTTTTGCATTTGGATTCTTATCCAGATTTTTCCTGGAAGTCATAAATGAAGAGGATTAATGTGAGCATTTGAATAAGAGTCTTATTTAAGTACAAATAGCTCGCTCTCGTCTGCAGTGTTTCAGTGTATTGTAATGCATGCTGACGGGAGTTTGCTGCAGACGGTACAAGATTTGACTTTTTTCACATCTGTTGTTCCATTGTGTGTTCCGTCCTTTAAAGACGTACCAGGATGGATCTAATCGGAAAGCGACGAAAAGGAAGCATTCTATCTCATAATTTTGTCTGATTAACCCATTGTTTTCTCGTGTACCCTTGAGCTGTCTGTGGGCTATACAACCACTGGGTGGGATTTTCTCTCTGTGAATCGGGCATTTCATTAGCCTATTATTATTATTATTATTATCATCATTACAGTTAACATGCCGCATTTATACTTGTGCGAAATGTATTTGTCTTATGAAAATACTGCGCAGAGATGCTGCACATTACACAAACGACCGAAACCAAGTGCTCCCGCAGTGTCATTACAGAGTGGGGCTTTTTCTGTGGTTGTCAGATCACTTATCCTAACTTGATGCGCGTGGATGTGTGTATGCGTGTATTGGCCTATGTGTGCATTTGTTGACCTGTGTGTTGGAAAGCAAATGAACATCGGACGTTTTGTTTGTAGCCGCGCTGGAAATCACCGTCCATGTGGCCGTCCGGAGTGGCTAATAGGCTGCCTTGTCCCCGGGAATCGGCGCTCCGCAGGGCGGCCCTCTGTGGGAACGTCCTCGCGCTCCCTCCTTACCACGTCCCCACTGGCAGGAGCGTCCGGGTGTTCATCTGCGCTAACCCCGACGGTAAGACTATGTGATATTATACTGCATATGACGAGTAGGCATAAAAATATTCGAGCACGCTCAAACTTAAGGACCAACACGTTTATCACTGCACAGTAAGATAAGCGGGAGGCACCTCATGAAAACAAGTTTCACTTTAAGATTTGGCAACACCTGTTAACTCGGGCTATACAGCAATTGTGCCGTTTAAAATGAGTTTGCGTCGCCGTATGAATGAGCGGTTCAGGAGCTTGTGCGTCACCTTATAGAGTTCAGGACAGTCTTACTGAATAATGGCCGTTTTCATTGTTCCTGTTTTACTTTCCATTACAAGACCAATGATGTTTATCAGACTTAGCTTGAGTCGCATAATTTCACTGCGAAGGGCAGGATGCTGCTGTAGTCGCGCTCCGGGGCATTGGATAAAACGGAGGCAACGGGGTGTATTGCAGGATACACACCGCGTGATGATTTGCGAAGCCATCACTGATTGGTTAAATGAGGTTACTCTGCGAAACAGCAGCGCGTGCAAAGTTCATTGCCTAAATTGTGAAAAGACGCCTCATCTCAGGACTTTCCCCCTTCCGCTCAGTGTTCGCGACCTGCAATAGTATTCATTTCTGGATGGTATTTGGCTTGACGTCATTCTCCCCGTGCTAATGAGAGTAAATTTAGAATTTGGGTCTTCAGCCCAATTGAAGTCAATTTCACCTTAATTCCGTATGCGGAAGTGATGAACCCACAATAGACTCATCAGCCTCACGGGGTGTCATGACACAGGCTGTGTTTCTATCTGTCTGGAAATGTCACTCGTGCTGCTTCAGGCCATTAAACACGTTTCCTCTGTGATGTACCCTGGGCTTGGGGAAGCCTTTAAAAATAGGCTTTCTAAACTGGGAATGATGGGATGTGAAGAGGGAGGGATTGAGGGTGAGAGATGTCTTGTCTATGCCAGTTTGGTGAACAAGCTGTATTATATATACTGCTTTGAAATTTTCCGCTAATGGTCAATTTAGAAAAGGTCCATGCTTTAATATACACCTTTTTCCATTTTTTTTTCTGCATGACACATTTTTCAGTAGTAAAAATGTGACTAATGTATTATTAAAATGTTCGGCTGTTTTTTTTTTTTTTTTTTTTTCCAATTCTGTTGCGGGCTGATTCACGTCCCTGGCGTGACTCTTCTATCTGTCTGCACCGGCAATCAGATGTGTATGGACCTGGAGATGCTGTTGAGCACATAGTCAGGATCATAAGTATTTGGACAGTGGCAAAATTTTTGCCATTTTGGCCCTGTCTGCCACCGCAGTGCACATCAATTGATATACATATCTCTCCCCCACCCCCCATTTATAAGGCAGTAGTCATGGACTCATGAACAGACTTACATACTCATTAAGCAAATGATTGTTTTTGATACTTTTTTTGTAAATCACTGGCAGTTAATGGCCCCTTGATATTTGTAATCCATACACATCACCAGACGCTGGGTTTCTAACCTTATGATGCTCTGCTACGCCTTAACTGCAGCTGTCTTCAGTTTCTGCTTGTTATTGGGGTGCTTTGCCTGCAGTTTAGCCCCCTGCAGGGTAAATTCATGCTCAGTTGGACTTAGGCCAGGTGATTGACTTGACCATTCTAGATCATCCCACTTCTTTGTGTTAAACAGAAGTATTGGGTGGCATTTGTGGTGTGCTTCGGGTCATTGGTCAGCTGTACATGAAGCACGTCCAAAGAGTCTTTAAGCATTTGGCTGAATCTGAGTGGATGAGCTGGCCCTGTATAATTTAGAATCCATACTGCTGCTATTGTCGTCAGTTAGTTCATCAATAAACACAGAGAAGCAGTTCCCTTGGCAGCAATACATGTCCAAGTCATGACATCCCTTCCACCATGCTTAAAAGATGTGGAGGTATACTTTTGATCTTGAGCAGTTCCTTCCTATTCCCCATACTTCTCCCTTTATTCTTATACAAATTGAGCTTTGTCTCATCTATTCATGGGATGTTGTTCCAGAGCTACGTAGGCTTTTTAGAATCTTCTATTGCAAACTATTATTTGGTTTTATTGATTTCTTTGGTCTTCCTGTTTTTGAGGCTTACCCATGGTTTACATCTTGTGGTAAAGCCTCTATGTGCTCCGGTGACATGTTCTGGATGGTGCTTCTGATCTGGTCAGATGTTGTGAAGGGGTTTTCTTCATTAGTGAAGGAAGTTTTCTACAGTTGTTATCCATGGTCTTCTAGGCCTTTTGGTGTTCCTGAGCTCACCAGTGCATTCTTTATTATTTTTTATTTATTTCTTTAAATGTACCACATGGTTGTGTTGTTAATGCCTGATGTTTTTGCTATTTCGCTAGTGATTTGGAAATAGGTAAAAAAAAATTCTGCTTATCAGAAAATTAAATAATGAGAAATAACACACACTTGATCATAGAACAACTAAGCAGACAATTGTCCAGTTACTTTTGGTCCTTCATAAATGGGGCGACCATGTATAAAAACGCTGTAATTCCTACACTGTGCACTGGACTTGGATGTACATAGCCTTAAAATGAAGCTGAAAGTTTGTACTTTGAGCTCATATTCATTGTTTTAATTTCTACTGCAATATGTTGCGATAAATATGTTAAATAATAACTATGACTGTGACAAATTACATGTGGACCTGACTGAGTGCAACTTTATAGGTATGATCCACGCAGGAATAATTCTTGCAGGCTCTTGCAGGAATAAGTCCTTGAGGAGATGAGTTGTTCTTGTCTCTAGTCTTTTATTGTGGCACGATACCCAGTAACCCCATGCCGCAGTAGCTAGAAAATCATTCAGAAACCCTCTCCACTCAAATGGCAGGAGCTGCGTTTAGTTGCTCCGTCCTAGTTGTTTTGCTGTACTAATGACTTTACTGTTACCATTTGCTCTATGAACTGGGTGTATTTCCCTGAGACCTCAGAAATTCCTGTGTATGGGACAGGATAAATATAAAACTGTCTCCAGCTGAGTACTGGGAGGCTACAAGGATGTAACAGTGCATAGACTGTATAAAAAGATGGAGGAAGCAACCGTGACGTCACCCATTGGTTTCAGCATACCATTTAGGAAGCCTCAATTTTGGCAATTTGAACGGCGCCATTTTGTCATTTTGAAACCCGATGTGATTCCTATTGGACGAGAGCGCGAATTGAATATCCAGGGAGGAGCGAGGGGTGGATCTACGGGTGGATCTGACCGTATCTTACAAGGACCAGAGGATAGCCACGCCCCATAAAGCATATTCTGGCTTTACCCTTTATTCTAGCCTATTTGGGACGATAATTTGCAAAAATGAACATCATGATATGGCAAAGAAGACTTGAAACTTGCGATAGACTCCATAAAATAATGTGGAAAATCATTATTGAAATAATAAATCAGGTGGGAAAGTAGTGTAATTTTCTCATAGATTTTGATAGCATTGAACTTCTTTCTGCAACCACCGACATCGCCATCTGCTGGCCAGTAAATAGAATGCAATTTTTAGAGATTTCCACATTGGCCTCACTTCTCAGACCCGGGCGCTGCGTCCATCTTTTCATACAGTCTATGGTAAAAATAAGTTATTTTGTTTGTTTCTGCTTGCAGACGAGAGGCTCATTATTAGCGAGCTGAAATTGTCAGTCTCTCATCTCCATTTTTTCCTGATGACCTTACATGTCAAAAAAAAACTCCTTGTATTTGAAAGTACTGAGACCAGCGCAATTTGTGTGTTACTGCCATACTCTCTGTCAGCGGGCACCAGAGGGCAGCAGTTCATGCTCCGTACATTTGGACACAGATGTTCTTTTTTGTGTTTTTTTCCTCCTGGTGTGACACATCTTTTCACCAGAAAAATGTTTTTAGGATCCAGCACTTTAAAGTTCTTCACACACTTTACTTAGTTTTTATTCTCTTGTGTTATTTGCTGTGGCAGTGAGGGAAGATCCATCAATTGTACAGTGAAATAATTGCCCAAATTGCCTAAAGCTATGTTATCATAATGGATGTCTACGGATGGACAATGTGCAAGCGGAATATATTTATGCATTCAAATATGCAGAAAGCATATATTTAAAAAAATCTGTGAAGCCTTAATCAGATGGTGTGAATCGGAAACATTTTTCACAGTGAGATAAAATAAGAAACGATTGCTTAAGTAAATTAGCCTGACACAAGCTGAGCCCTGACAGTTCTAATTTCTTGCCTGAAACCACAATGGTGTTCGACACGCTACCATTACAGAGTTGCATGGCTGGTTTAGTTAGACACCCTTATCACCACTCAGTCGCTGCTTGTTCATTTGGCTCAGGAAAAAGGAATAGGTGAATTATTATTTGGCGTATTTACTGGTTGTGGGCAGGCTGTTATGCTCCTCTGGGAGAGATTCTGCCTCAGTTACATACATTGGCCTCTGCAGATTGGATGTATGCACAGTGTAATGAAGATAAACCACATTGACAAAGGTCTCTGTTTTTATAGTGCCTATGAAAGACCGGAAAGCCCATTATTGCAGGAGATGTACAGCGAGTGATCTCATCTGCCACCGTCCAATAATGCAGCACACAGCCCCGAGCCAGTGCTGGCTTTATACGCAAAGCCTTTCAGCTGATATTGATTTGATCACAAGTCCCATCAAGAGTCAATGCAAAGCAAATAAACGCACAAATGAATAAAAGCAAAATCAAAAGTTAATATAAAGCCTTCATAAAACTGGCTTTTCTAAATGCATAAACTGTGTCGTCTTTGGAGCGCAGAAGCGTGAAAGGATTTTTGATTTGCGTAGCGAAGAGGTCCACGGTGAGGCAGTCAGTGGTGAAATTTACCTCCCTTCTGCTTCCGCTGGATTTTGGGTCATCATCATCTGTCACGTTGGCCATTTAGCCATGAAATGCTCGGATGTGGAGACAATAGCCTAACCTTGGCAGTTTTGGGATTAGTCTCTTAGCACAAGTGAGATGGGGAGGTATACTGGTAGCCATAATATAATGGATTTGCATTGAGTGGAATGATTGAGTCATACAGTCTGTTTTCCTGTGTCAAAGTGGTCTGTAGTACCAGGCTTCTACCGAGAATGGACTGACACCAGTTTTTGTTTTCTGCTGGACTAATACAACCCCAACTAGAGAGAAAGTTGAGATGGTATGGAAAATGATCATAAAAACAATAAGCAAATCGATATGTTATCACAGTTGATGCCCGGAACATGTTCCAAGACAACTTGGATATGGGAATGGAAAGAAAACTCATTGAGAAAAACACTCCTCTGGAACATTCTACTGGTAAACAGGTGAATACGTAACAGGTGATTCAATTCTGATAAGGTGTAAAATGAGTCGTCGCAAAAAGCACGGTTGTTTATCAACAAGATGGTTTAAGGTTCCCCACTTTGTCAAAAGCTGTGTGAACAGTTAAAGTGCATATTCTTGCTGATTTAAAACATAAAATGCACCGAATTTTGAGATACTATATAGGATTTTTAGTCACTTTACGCATTTTAACCAATATAACACATCGGTCAGATATACCTGGTTTAATATCAGTGTTTTAGGCGAATTCGTCTGGCGCAAAAAAAGCCAGCGATTTGAATCTCCCGGGGAAAATGACTTTCTCTGACATCACGTGCGGTTCCCGCGGCCCATAGGCGGCGCTGGTCATTCTGTTGATAGTGGATATACTCGGAGGTTGCATTATTGTTTATGATATTTATTTTTGCGATTTTGGGCGTCATTTGAAGTATTTGGCAGGACTGGTCGACAGGTGTGTTGAGGGAGGGCGCAGTAACACCAATCGTGATGGTGTTAGTACCCACAGATTCCCCAAAGACAAGACTGTGAGGGAAAAATGATCCATGCAGGCACTGGGTCTCTCAGCATCCTGGATATGGGGGAGCCGCAGGTGACATCACGAATCTGGATCAGTATGGCTAAGGACTCTCTGGAGATTTTTTCAAACGTTTCTGGTAATTTTCAAAAATTGTTTGATACACGGACCACCCTTGGCAAAATAACCCTTAGGATTTGGTGTATAAAGGCACAGTCTTTTAGATAAAAAGACAAATTTGGTCCAGGATATGCACTTTAAGAATAAAGTTTATCGACATGTGATTACATGAAATGTAAGGACTTCACCATTAACAGACCACTTAAGTACGCATATGGTGAAAAGATCCTGAGACTGTAGAGAAACAGATAAAACATTATTTATTTTGTCTTTCAACTTTTTCAATTGAGTACAGGTTGAAAGGGATTTGGAAAGTTACTGCTTGCGGTCTTTATTTGCATTTTACCCAATTCTTCTTAAATTAAAGTTGTGCATATATGGCCAAGCAGTTCTCTTGGTGTTCAGTGTGAAACTTTCTCCGGTGTTTCTTTCCTTTCGTGTGCTGGCGAGTTTCCTCAGCTCATTACAATCTTTCGCTGTGTGCCTTTCTGGAAAGGTTCCTCATTAGTTTTCTGCTTGTGGCAAATGGAGACTTTCTAGGTGCGCCTTGTGATAGACCTTCTGTGTGGCTTGTTAAAGAAATTCCTGGTCTGCTGTCAGTGAGTTTGTCTGAGGTGTGTTTCCAATGTGTCATTAGTTCCTCTCCATGGAAGAGTAGGTTGACGGACTATTGATTTTTCCCGTGTCCATCCGTGCTTGCGTCCATCCAGATCCATTACTCTGAAACTATGTGCCACAGCCTTACCATTACCACCTACTTAATGACCTTTATCAAAGCTTTATATCTGTAACCCATTTTGTGACCTTTGACCTTTCAGCAATGACTTCCATCACTGTATTCTGTTCCCAGAGCATACATCCGACACTGTTGACAGTGGCCTTTTGAAATTGCTGGTGTCGGTTGGTTCTTTCCTGTAGTTATGTCTTTTGAATGTTTTGTTGACCTGTGAACTTTGACCTTTTATCCCTATCACCTTTACTTTTACAACAAATTTAATCTTTCTGAAAAATCATCCGATCAATGATGTAGCCCATCAAAACCTATTAAGTTCAGGTCAAGGAAACCAGTGTAAGTTTTAAAATTGACATACGACCCCTACAAGACATTTTATGTGACCTTTGAATTGCGACCTTGACCTCAGTTCTGTTGCTGAAGAACATCTCCCAAACTACTTGCAGCGGCCTTTCAAAAGTGTTTTTTAGTCCCCCACCACCTGACGAGTAGGTCGGGAGACTGTTGATTTGTTGTCCTTCCGTCCGTCCCTCTTTCAAACGGTCCGTTTGTCCGTGCATGCGTCCTTCGGCGTGGAATTTTTACAAGTCTCTGACTGGCTTGTTTTGGTGTACATCTCGCTCTGGGGCGTGTTTCCCAAAAGCATTGTTGCTAACTAAGTTAGCAACTTACATGGTTTGTCCATTCACAGTCAGTGGGTCCAACCATGTTAGCTAGCATCTGTGATTTCGGGAAACGAGCCCCTGTTCGATGCTGTTCTGCCTACTGGTGTTTAAGCCTTGGGCCCTACAGGAGCACAGCCCCTCCGTAAGATTCTGAGAGCTCGGTCTTACTGTCCATTATCAGAAACATCTAAAAATGCAAGCCTGATCAAATACAACAGCAGCATTTTTAGGCATGTTTGTCCAAAACCGGTCGGAGGTTACATAGCTGGGCGGTTAGGACGTATTTGAGCAGATGTTATTCAGCCCAAGTTCCAGAGTGCTGCAGTAGGCTGTGTATTAGTGGATTGAACAGGAAGGACATTCAATTATGACCGTACAGCAGAAGGAAGATGGCAGTTCTAGCCTGGCGGTGCATGGCGAGATGCGACACACTGGGGCTGCCCTACAGAACAGCGGGGACAGCAGGCACAGACGGCAGCCTGACTTTCCTCACTGACAAGTGAGGGAGAAAATTTGTCCTGCGGCTTATATTAGAATCCAGGAACATACTCTTCACACCCTTCTGCTCAGGAGGAAGGGCCTCAGGAGTGATCTATTTTCACTGTCTCCACCCAGCACCCAAACCCTCTTCTCTCAGTGCAAGACACTGGTGACTGGGGACGTTCTCCTTTCGCATTGTGGCAACTCATAGGCAGATTAGGAGCGGAAGGAGAAAGAGAGAAAATGGGGTGAAAAGGAGGAATAATGCAATGGAGGGAGGAAAAAGACACTGAGGGAGTGAGGAAGAGAGGAATGGAGAAAGAGAGGACTGGAGATTTCTGTTCTTCAAAGCCATTTGTCAAATTAAAAAGGAGGAGCATTGTTACACATAAAGAGACTAGAGCTGTTGGTTAGAACTCAAAGGGAAACACTGAAATGTCTTTTCAGAGTAAAAAGCTGAAAGAAATTGGGGGAAAAAAATACATCTTACCCATCAACCCCGAGCAAAGTGCTTACACATCCGAGGCACTGACCCCTCGCTCCACAGCTCATTAGTTCCAACATCTCTGTGCTTTCCCCATGCATTCGCACACAGCTAATTGCACTGGCTGAGTTATAAAAGTGCCTGACGCATTCAGTACGGGCCTCAAAATTTGCTGTGCTGACGCGAATCCTGCTGCTCTCGTATGGAGTGCTGCCCAGCAGAACGATATCGCACTCACCTCTCTCCAGAGGCAGCGCACCTCATTCTTGAGCCAGTGCACCTCGCCCCTGAGCCAACGTACCTCGTTCCAGAGCGAGAGTTGCTGCACAGCAGTGGTATTCCCTTATATTTGCCGGATATTGCTCCCACTGGAGTCCTTTGATAGAGTCGTGACAACTCAAGAATAGGAGCCTGTTTGTTTCAATCCTGCAAACCTGAGCCATTATGCATAGTGAAAATCGTCGATTTTTTTTCTCGTTCTTTTCTCGGAAAGGAGACATATTAATCTCGGGGGGTCGGCGGGGACAAGAAACCAGCTAGCGATGGTTTTGGCAAGTATAAGAGATGAGGAAGTTTGGACATGAGAAAAGAGAAAACAGAAAAAAAAAACCTCATACACTTTGAGATGGTGCCTAATAAGGCGATGGAAACAAAATGGCTCTATGACCAGTTTTTCTGGAACCATCATGTCGCAACTCTCTCTCTCGGAACTCCAGCTCCCACATTGTTGTCACAGTTTCATCGTCAGCCTGGGTTACTCACCATGAGAAAACCTGCATGCTTCTGTCGGAACAAAAGGTGGATGGGAGCCTGACAAAAGCGGGATTAGGAATGCTCACAATATCAGCACTAGCGCAGGATTCAGTGTACGTTTCGTGAAACGAAACCATAGCGTTAAACTAAACAGACCTGGGCCAGTTGTCCTGCATATTGCACACAGTGAGTCAGAATTCAGTCATAGTGTGGTGTACCACTTCTTTTGGCAGAATATTGGAATGAACACCAAGCTTTCTGTTCTTCTTTGAAACTGCATATTTACTTGAGCAAAATGTCCCATCATTTTAGATCAGCAAGATTTATGCATATGCACAAGGATGAAAAAGAAATGTTCTCATTAGCGCTTTAGTGAAAGAGCACAGAGGTAAGAATTTGAGTCCACTGCAGTGTTCGTACTGGAAGAAAAAGCTGTCTGTGATATATGGACATGGGTCTGATCGTTATATCACAAGGCTACCCTTATGTGCAATATAAACAACAGCCATTTTAGTTGCAGTTAGGTTTAACTCTGTATCATTGATAGGTGATACTGAGGTCTCTATATGTGTATGCTCATTCAGAACACAGCAATTGAAAATGATTTCATGCTCCAATGAGCTCTAGGTTTCCTATATATTTCCCGGGGACAACATCAATGGCTATCCGTGTTTTATGGCTGCAACTGTTTGCGTAGGGACCCATATTTCACATATTTCACTGTAAATCAGCAGCAGGTTGCTACTGTAGATAAAATATGCCTGCCTGTGAGCATTTGAAAATGTTTAAAAGCAGTAGTCAAAAAGCACCCAAGGGGACATAAAAATGAAATGCCTCGGCACTTTCCTAAGTCGTAATCGCGTACTGCCTCATCCGCACTTGCTGTTGTAATTATACTTTGTGAGCACAAAATGCACTACAGTATTCCTTGTTTGTTGGAGTGTTGCCTCATCATCTCAGCAGTGTGTAGTCGCCTGCGTCTGATTTTACGGTTCAGACAGTGCTGCATTTTAGGCAGTTTAGTGTGTGTGTGTGTGTGTGTGTGTGAGAATGCATGCATCTGAACAGGCATTTATAGTTACAAATATTTGTAGATCCATTAATATTTGAACAGGAACACATCTTCATTGTTTTATTTTTCTTTACCACTGCAATAGACTTGAAAAGAAACAATCACGATGTGCTTGAAGTGCAGACTCTCAACGTCAATTAAGACGTTTTATTTTTTCTTTTTCTTTTTCAAAAATATTGTCTGAACTGTGAATGAATGACACCCATTTAATGCACAGTCCCCCTAGTTTTAGGGCTCAAAAGTAATTAGACAAAGTGACATAATCAATACTTTTTTATTCTTGGAGGCAAACCATTTGCAGTCAATGACTGTCTGAAGTCTGGAACACACAGACATCACCAGACACTGGGTGTCCTCCTTACACCCCCGTTCCACAGAGCTTTCTGGCTCATCGGTCACTCGTCGGAAGCAAAGTTTATTTCTTCCGGCCACCCACGGAAGACTATCGTATCACAGGCCGATGAATCCGATTCGTGTTTGTCCACTATCAGGTCAGTGTCCGACGTGTCGGGCGTGATCCGATGAGGTGAAATCGTCCGATGAAGGAACTAAGCTTAGTTCCTTCATCGGACGATTTCGCCTCATCGGATCAAAGAAATAAACTTTGCTTCCAACGAGTGACCGATGAGCCAGAAAGCTCTGTGGAACCGGGATATTAGCGATGCTCTGCCCAGCCTCCACTGCAGGTGTCGTCACTTCCTGCCTTGTTTTTGGGGTGTTCTGCCTTAAGCAAATGAAAAGCATGATCAATTGGATTCAGCTCATATGTCTGACATGCTTATGGCAGAACATTGCCTTAAAAAATCTTGGGTTGTTACTGGAGAATGTTCCCGAGTCACTGTCCAACTGCGCTGCAAAGTGTTTTGCAGTGAGTTCTGATGAATTTGGCCGAATCTAAGCGTAGAATAAAGCTTTGTGCAATTCACAATTCACCCTGAAGCTTTAGTCAACAGTCGCATCTCCAGCAGATGCAAGGGAACCAGATCAATTAGCAAGTTCGGTGGTTGCCTAGATGCCTTATAACAGATGCAATGCTATTGTTTATTTGACCTGGTTATGAAAGGTGTGACTTCTTTTTTTTCCCCACTGTAGACACGGAGGCGGAGAGGAATGCTCTGAAAGAACATGTTTATCCAAAATTGCGGGACTTCTGTCGGGAGAACTATGGGATTGAGTTCCAGGTAACAAGCACATACTTTCCTCCTCAACTGGATGCTTTCCAGAATTTTTAATTTTCTTGGAGACAAAATCATTTAAAGGGACGCAAGTCTTTGTGTGAAAACCATAAAAATTTTATTATCGAAACGAAATGCACAAAATCTTCACCTTGACTGAATGAGCGCTGAAAAACTGTCACCTGTATCTGTTGTTGAAGCTCTCTCATCTGTATGTTGCTTAGAATTTCCCCATTCTGCCCTCCACCCAATCACGGCGTAGTTTTGGGTCATTTATAGAAATTGTGGATCTGCATATCCTTGCTAGTGGTTACCAAATCCAAAGCTTGTAACCAGAATGGATTGGATTCAGAACTTGTGTTGAGGTAACTTGTACCCTTCGGTTAAATTTTTTTTTGTAATTTTGTTGAATATTAAAGTATATAAAAATATGGCATAATGAGAGCTGAAGCCGCTTTCACACCGGACGCGAAACAAATTTTTCGCACGACAGATTACATTCAAAGTCAATGCTGTTATGATTCTGTCAGTTTGCCATGTCTGTTCTGTTTTGCCTTGTTCTGTTTAGTTTGTTCCATGCCATGTTTTGTTTCTGCCATGTTTTGCCATTACCCATATTTCTGTATATAGTCCGGTTCATGTTTTCCACCATGCCCTTCTTTGCACTTTGTCTCCCCTGTCTGGTCTTTTGTTACTACAGCTCATTCCCCAGTCCTCCGTGTCACATGCTTAGGTGATTTAATGGTTTCTGGGTTTCCACCATTCCTTCTAGTCTCGTTTGCTTCCTTCACCTTACTTTACTATTTTACTAACCCATACTAACAGTTTATTATTTTGTTAAAATACTAACCAAGACTAACATTGTGTATATAATGCTAACTTACTAACGAGCACCAGGGATTGTATAGCTGCACTTACTAATTGATTAACTAGCTCTCAGCACTCGCCCTATTCTAGTCTCCGCCTCTTGCCTTCACTTAGTCTTTGCTGCAATTCAGCGGATCCTCCGCACCTGCTCCACTCTGTTTTGCCTCTCATTATCTTTGCACATTAGAACTCCCTAACCGGAGCTGTATGTTTTGTCATAGGATTGTCTCGTGATCCCTGTCCGCGTTTTGGCAGTTGCCTCTTTCATGTGATTAGGTTCTCCCTCATGTTCCCTCCTTTGTAATCAGTCTGACTTCTTGCACTTGTGTCTTGTTAAGCATGTGACTTCCCATGAATGTATATTAGGAGTCTTCTCACAGCAGTTCTTTGTCAGAACGTTCTCCTTTTGCCACGCTTCTCTCGCCTTGTTTTCATAGTGATTACCTTTCTGACTGGACCGTCCTTGTTTTTCGATTTTTGCCTATTCCCTGTACTTTGCCACATTCTCTGTGTATCGAACCATTTTTGTCTGACTACGATTTTTGTTATTGGTGCCCTGTTTACGGTTCTGGATTTCGCCCTTTGGATTCTGATTTTTGGATTGTGGACATTGTAGCGTTGCCTGCTCTGTTGGGGGTTTCCCCCCTTCAGAAATAAAGCCTCCATTTTTGCATTCACTGGTTCTCGCTTCTGGTTCCTGGCGTAATCCTCACAAATGCAAAGACGCAAATTCACGCGTTTCGCGTGCATTCACGTCTTTGCATTGACTTTGAATGTTATCTGTTGCGCAAAAAATTTGTTTCGCGTCCGGTGTGAAAGCAGCTTGAGAGTCACTGGATTGGTGAAGGGGCAGCTTCACACTTACATTATAACTAGGATATGCATCATCACTTTGTAGTTAAAGTAATGGGAAAACAGGTTAGCACAAGCTAAAACTGTCTGTCGCAAACAGATGCCCTCTTCAACACGCTAAATATACCATCATCTGATAAGCTGGCATCCAGTTGTTCATCTAGTTGTTCATTGATTTATGATTTCTTTTTTCAGCTGTGGGTTTACGTGATATTTGAATATTATGAAAATGAAATAGATTGGAGAGCTTTTTTATAATCATGGGGCGAGGAAGGAGTTCCTCGCACGGGGGAATTCATTTCTGTAGCCTGAAGGCAGTCGGAGTATGCAAATGTTTAATTTCACCGCTGCCACGCTACCACTGTTTCACGCCTTATTTTCACATGGTAATTTCTGTTCTACCTGTGAAATTCAGGAAATAGTGCTGTCATAAAATATTAGAAATAAGTCATACTAAGTGCATTTCCTGCAATGGTTTCACTAATTTATTTTCGCTTAAAGTTTTGACAAAGCGGGTCACTACTCCAAGAGTGCACACCACTGTACATTGCCGTGCTTGAATTTAATAAAAGAAATTCCTGTTGCCTCAACAGAGTTTTTGTGGTTAAAAGTCACATGATTCATTTTGATATATTTTGATTCTATCACGTGATGTGATATTTGATGAATTAATTTGCTGGTTTTCCCTCAAGCTCAGATGAACGCATTTGCATTATAGATAGCGAGTGTGGGATGATTTATTTACCTCTCGTGCCTCTGGGTTTCACATATTGGCATTGTCTGCTTTCTGAGGGTTAACAAAGCACGTTTGCAGTGAATCTGTATCCCGCTAAACGCTCGCCACCCTGGCTGCAAACTGCAGAGACGCATAGAAAATACACAGAGCTGTTTAGCTGTGACTGTCGCATTGCCTGGCGCAAAAACATCCCTGTTCAGATATGTTGCCCAAATGAAGTCAAGCGCTTTCCAGCCTGTTCCTGGATTTTATATTGCATGCCTCATGAAAACTTCTGCAGGGGAGACCAGCATCTCCATGACGGAGAGATGGGACGTGGCAGTTGTTGTGGCAGCCGCGTTAGCGTTTGACTGATGTTTATTGCTGTGAAGTTTATGTGGGGAGACACTGTGCCATGTGTCCTGTGCGTCCACCCCTAACCACGAATCACATGCGAAGAATTCTCTGTTTTTATTTGCCGTCTCTGTTCTGGAGGATTTGTAAAAGGACGTCTGTGAAATCCGCGACTTCAGCTTACACTGCTGTGCTCTCATTCAGTCAAAACGCCAGGTTTCTCTATTCTAATAGGATCAGACACGAGCGGGGGCAGGTGTGCAGGTCAGAACAGGTGGCCTTAACGTGTGTGTGTGTGTGTCTGTGTGTGTGTGTGTGTGTGTGAGAGAGAGAGCATGTGTGCGGGTGTGTGCTTGTGTGGTCAGTGTATACCTACCCTTGTGGGGACAAAAGGTCCCCGCAAAAGAATATACCAGATTTCTTTACCCTGATGAGGAAATTGTGCTCTTTTAGAATTAGGGGTTAAGGTGAGGGTTAGGATTAGGGTTAGGCGTGTAGTGTTTATGGTTAAGGTCAGGGAAAGGGGTTTGGGATTGAATGTAAGTCTATGGGATGCCCCCACTAGACGAAGACACAGCGTTTGCGTGTGCGTGTGCATATATTTAATTGTTTTCTGAAGCAAAAGAGAAGAGAAAAGGTAGTCACAGCCACATCTGCTCTGTCATCACAACCCACCCCAACCAACCCTAAAAAACTGCGTTCACGGCCACATCTGCTCTGTTATTACAATCCTTTGTTTATTTTCCGAACTGCCGCAGTCTTAGTGCTAGCCGCGCCGTATCTTTCTCTCTCTGGCATGTTACAAGCAGAAAACAGGAAACGGTGTGATGGAGAAAGTGGTGGCTGGAGAGAAGCGAATGACGGGAGCACTTACAGAAAAAAAGCCCTTAATGAGCTTTGGCTTGTCTTAAGCTATAGCTGCAGCCTCCGTGCTGCTCAGCAGATATCCAGCAATCAAGGTGCTGTCATCACAGACAGAGCGGGGAAGCTTCATAATGCCTGTCGGGTGCTGTCTTTTCCATTCGAGGAACCAAGGCGACAGTGCAGGTTTACGGGCCGGCTGGGTAAGCTGCAAGAGAGACAGCCCGCGCCGCCTAACCGACTTCACAATGAAGGCGCCGCAGCGCTGTCAGCAAGACTAATGTTTGGAATTCACTTTCAACCTCAGGAAAGAGTCCCACACCATTTCTGTGGCTGTGTACTAAATTCGCGCTCTGTGCTCGAGGCTCTCAGGGGATCTGCAGAAACGCAAACTAAATGCAATTCTTTTGTGGCTTGCATCAAAGTGAGGGCCAGCCCTATTACGGGGAATGTCTACAACTGAGTGACGCACTGATTGAAGCTGTGATTGAGTGATGAAGCTGTACCATTGGCTGGTCGAGTATTGGACTTTCCCCATTGGTTGTTGCTCTTTCAAAATGAATCAAGAGGCTTTTACAGGTACAGGGTCCAGCCACACACTAAGGCTGTTCCTCAAAACGTAGTGAGCTGTCTATAATGACAGCATTATTATTAATAAAATTTGCATTCCCCAGATTAAGACTGTCTCATTTCTGAGACACCTTAAATATGCTGTCGATTTCCTTTATGTTGGTCATCGTGCTGCATTCGTACATCATCAGTTTACATAGGTTATCCTGCCTGTTATTGTTAGCTCCATTGGCTTAGACTTGTTTCAAATGGCCAACTAGCAAACTACTAATCTAAGGTAGTTGGCCTAGCTAGATTATGGCAGCTAGGTAGCTCCCAGTTCAATTACTTCGACCATAATGTTTAGAATTTTATTTTGATAAATTTAGAGGTTATTTCTAAGAATGACAGTTCACCTGTGATGGCGAACTGCGTGGCTAGCTAGCTGTATTAACAATGAGGGCTTCTCTCCACTTATCAAGGACCAAAACTGCATTGGAAGCCTGTATAAATGTACGTACGCTGAGAGAAAGGTTATTTGCAGGGAGCAAAATTCTGTTACGTCTACTCGGAGGCTGAAGTTTTGATAAAACCAACAGTGGTCCTTGATCTCTCCTGGTTAGCTAAGTGTGTTAACCATTACATGGATCCTAAATGTAGTTATATTATTGCCGAAAGAGAACAGTCAGGATTCGCTGAATAAATAATGGGTGTTTGAACCATTCATATTTTCAACTGGGGGGTCCAGCCCTATGAAATGAAAGTCTGTAACTCAGTGGCTGACTTGGACGAGTGTTGAAATTTCCTTGTTGGCCGTTGCTCTTTCAAAATGGATAGCTGCGAACACGGTCAAGCTGTATACTAGGTTTTGAGGTTTCAGTTCTAAGACACAGCAGATAGTGCACATGATGTTGTATATGGAGGGTGCTGTTTAGTCTGAAAATGAATCACAGAACATCCACCTGCTCATAATGCTGAGGCTTTTTTTATATTTATGAAGAATATTCTCACTTTCCATTCTCTGGCTCTGTGAGGATTCTTGAGGTAAAATTAGCTCAGTAGTAAGTATTTGCACACGTGCTCGAACTGTTGAAGATTCTTTCTCTCCACAGTCATTAATCTTCCCATGGCTTGTCTGCCTCCGTATTTATGTTCCATTTGTTAGTGACTTGGCGTCCCTGCCGCACACTTTTCCCAATTACGCTTCCTCTTACAGTTTGATGGTGTGAAATTTACTGGTGCTATTTTCGCAAGCTTCACGCCGGAAGAGGAAAGGATGGGATTGGGCGAAACGAGGAGTGAAAGGATTGACGGGATGTAGAATTAGAGGAAGACGTGAAGACAGCGCACAAGAGAGGGGGCGAGATTGAGTGACGGAGAGACGCTAAGGCGTAGCTGCAGAGAAAGAGAGACGATGGCCGTTTCACTCTCCCCGGGGTGTTGTTCAAGTACTTGCGAAATAAAAGACCGTTTTTGGGTTGGTTGCGGGTCCTTTTGAAATGAGGATTGTTCCCCATCTGGTCTTGAAGCAGCAAATCGATTGGCAATAGCGGCAGGTTTGGGGAATTGGATCGCGGCTGAGGGAGAAGCAGTTGGATGATTTACTGCATTTCTGCGACAATTTGGGAGCAGTTTAGTGGGGTCTTCGAGAATGTGTGTGCGTGCCTGTGCACATCTGTGTTTGTGTTTGTGTGTGTGAGTGTGTGTGTGTGTGCACATATTTCTCGGCCTGCCAGAATGGGCTAATGAAGCCATATATCCTTCCTCCAGTTTATCTGAGCCTGGCAGGGGGCCCCAGTGTCTCCAGAGGCTGGCTCTTAGTCTGCGCCGTACAAAAAAAAAAGGTCAAAAAGGACTCCGCTCAATGCCTGAAATATGCTTCTTTCCTACATGGAAAGGAGAATAGATTTGTCTTATAGTCACTGGTGCTGGAATGGGGGGGACAACGAGTCTTTTCGTCCCCCCACTTTCAGGTGTTACGGTAATAAAGTGGTGACATCTAATCCAGGTTTTACGGTCATAGTGCGTTGGAATTAATGTCTGAGCCTGTGGTATCAATGACACCTGCTGCAAATGCCACATACCCGTGTGAGGAAATCGCGCGAAAGAGAGCAGCCACTTGCAGGAAATGTGTTATAAATGTCAAAATGTCATGTTGTATAATCAAATACGATACGTTGTTATTTTCTTGTTCTGAGTAATGCTAATGAAAAATGGGATCTCTGCGGGTTATTACCCTACAAAAAATACTGCTGTGAATATATATATAATTATGAAGGTTCACTTTATGCAATGGTATGCATATTCATGAATGCATAATTAAACTTCACAAAATTTACATTTTGGTGTTATTTCTTTGTTTTTTTTTTTTTTTTTTTTAAATATGCCCTCACAGAATAAACGCATGAGTCTCTTAATTAGGTATTTATCAAGAGAGATTTTAGAGTCACTGTGGTTACAAATAATCCTCAGAATTTTATAATAATAAGGGCCTTTGATGCTCATGGTACAAGTGAAAAATATATATTATCACTAGGAAAGAAGTATCTGCAAGGGAAGAAACATGGCCTCATATTTTCTGTGGTTTGGCCGATGATGTCACAAGAATACAATTCATAACCTTGGGGGAGGGATCTCTGCTCTTGGAGAGCCACAGCCCTGCGTGTTTTAGGCGTCTCTCAGCTCTAACACACCTGATTCAAATGACTGTAGCTTGACAAGGGCTTGATAATGAGGAAATGATTTAAATCAAGTGTGTTAGAGCGGAGAGACATCTGAAACAATGCAGGGCTAAGGCTGTCCAGGAGCAGGATTTTGTACCCCTGCTATAACCTAATTATGCGTATTGTTCTTACAATATATTTACTGCTTTGTTAATCCGGAGCATCACACAATGCACAATCATCAAATAATTTCCGTTCTGGTGGATAAACAGATCTGAGAATTGTCACGAGGCAAGCGGTAAAGCTAATTTGCATGCTCAGCCGCTGCACGAACGTGAAAAGCCTTCAAACAGACACAAGCAGCTGTTGTCCTTTAAGTAGTAAGGCTAGGCTGAGATTGAGAGGAAGTTGATGCGGGAAAAAAATTCTCGAATCAATTAGGTCATCCAAAGCTGGATGCCTCACCACACCCACTTCAAAACTCATTCTGGTGCTGCTGCCAGTCGTGATGCTGTCATATACAAGATAGAGTGCCTTTTGCCGAGAACTGCGCAGGTTTTTGCATATGGGCCTGTGCTATTGAACAGATGGGCAGGGAGACTCATTCCAGGAGAGCAGGTTCTTGGGTCCGACATCGACAAGATGATGTCAGCACCACTTCCTGGCTGTAGGGCTTTTGCAGGCCTGAGTCAGAGGATGACTCATCATGCATTACTCAACTGGCAGACTGCAACTGCCCAGTCGACCAGCCGAGGTCACTGGTGCATGATGGGACATCATCCAGGCTGGATACTACGTTGCAATGGGGAGACATTAGCCCTGTAGGCTCTCTGTCAGAAGGGCTTTAGGAAGTCAGGTGATGTGGTATAAAGAGTCACATAGTCCAGTCAGCAATTGAGTTCCGGTAGATGAATGGGGTGAGTGAGCATAGCCATGCAGATGATCAAGAATCAAATCTAATGTCAGACGACATATTGATTTATTACTTACAGACTTAGTTGACAAATAGGTATAATTTTCAATTCTCAGCAGCAGTTTGGTTAACTGTGGCAAATAAAGAAAAAACTATTTGAGTAGATTTAGGCAACATAACTACTTCTTTAGGTTATGGCACCAAACCTGGAGAAGATCATGGTTTGGGTTAATATAGACCATGTCACCATGTTAACAATGTCTTCAAAAGGCTCATTGACAGACAGCTTCCTGGCAGAAAGCCTAACCTGCTCCCCAGACTCTTGCGTCAGGCCTTTTGCGTGTTGGACCGGCAGCCATAGACAGCCTTGGCTTCATCGTGATGCGAGATCTAACCATGGTGTCCATCACTGCAAAGGATCAGTGCTTTAACATGCGGAGTCACCCAGCACACCAACGCTGCAGAAATAAATCAATAAAAGTCTAGTCTTATGTATTTTAGTCTTAAATCTAATCTTAAATTCTAATTTTGCTTATTATTTGAGTAAAACATGGGGGTGGGAGTTGTGGTGATTTTCAGATTGGCAATGGAGTTCGACAGTTTCACTCGACATTGAAAAAGTAGCCTAAAAATCCTAACCTAAAGAAGATTTTCTGCTTGTGTGAGAAAAGGATTCACAGATTTTGCTGTGAAGTTGAACCTGATCTGACTGAAGCTTTGCAGCATAACTTTGAGGGGAGGATGTGAGATAAAATTAATGAGATTATGAGTTCCAGTAGACAATAATTAATATGCAAATATCGCTGTGCACCGAGGCTATTTAACTGGATTGGGTGATCAACCCTAGAATGGACTCGGGAAACTGGTTCATTGCAAAGCAAATGCAATTATATTGGATTCTGGTATTTGGGAAGGGGGTTTTACTCTGATGATTGATGTCACCTGTAGAAGCAGTGCAGTCTGTGAACGTTTGGGTTGCAACTGAATTTTTTGCTGAAAAATGAGATTTGAAAACAATGACAACAAGGTTAAAATACAGACTGCCTGCTTTGCTTGTGATTACATGTACTTACATCCATAGAGTGTGAGGAATTTTTTTGTCGCTTCTTTTGCCTTGTGTCACTGTCCAAGCACTTTCCAAGGCAGCACTGTACATCCTGTGAAGAGTTTAACACTTTCCCTGCCAGAGTATTTTTTTTTTAATTGCCAGCCATTGCCAGCATTTATGGAGCATTATAGCATTAGTTCAGTCAGACACAGTAGTCAGGGTGGTCACAAGCCTGTTTCTGTCCATTCGTTCTTAACTTTAGCTCCCCTCACCTAATTGGCGAGCTTTTATAACTAAGGCAGTGTTGCTTCATTTCTCCGGCGCCGTACCCTCTACACCGCTCCAACTGGGGTTTACTAAGAAATCTGTTTCTCATCTTTTGCCACATTGTTCATTGTAAGTAGCATTTGTTCATATCATGTTCAGTAACTTAATGTTGATGAGATTCAAAAGAATCTCAGGCTCTGTCTGGGGTTTGTGATCTCAGGGACGGTCTGTGTCATGCTTGCTCAGATTGTTCCGGAGCATCACTTGAGCAGAGTCACCGTCAAACTCAAATGCATGTCGTCCTGCAATTATTAATGGTTAAATCTGACGTAAGTGGCCTGACTGAATTGATAACATTCAGTAGATCTTCCAATACATTTTGTCAGAAGACCTGTAACCGTGCCCCTTACCATAAAACAATGAAAACATTGATGCCGGAATGTCTTGCCAATGGCGGGGGAAGCGTTCTTTCGAAATTGACAGGCAATCTTGAAGGTGGTGGAGAATGGGTTAAATTCCAGATTATTCATCTGAAATCTAAAGAGGATTTGGCAGAAGTCATAACGAGCAGCAGAAACCACCCAGATAACTGACACTGTCTAATCCCAGTGAACGGTACAAGGAGAAAATCCTCGAAAGGGGATCCTGAAAGAAATCGTGAAGCCGAGACGCTCGTGCAAAAGAAAGGTGTCTTGCCTCATTGTCGCGGTCTCCAGTCTCAGTCACACTTCGCTTCTATAAACAGGTGGAAAATATTGCAGTTCAGATCCTCCCTCTATCCCGCGCCTGCGTCAATCATCTGATTAGCTGCAAGACCAGCCGCAGAAATTGCATTACTCGCGGCTCAGCCATAAATAACCGCAGAGTGTTTTTATTTATCGGGCTTTATGTATTTATACCGAGCTGCGTCGTGTGGTTCAGCGCTTCCCCTTTCAGCTGAGGAAAGCTCTTCGGTATAATCGTCGTCATGCTGACACCACGTTGCGCCTCTCTCTATGCTAATTAAGCCAAATTAGCTGCTTTACCTCCATGAATATTACTTCTTCTTTTTTTTTGTTAACTTGCCTAAAGTTGTTGAGCACAGCAGTTGAAGCATTTATGTGGCAACCTCCATTGCCTTAACAGAAGGATCTAGCAGAAGCCACATAAGTGAGGGAACATGTTGTATAGCGTACCTGTCCATGTTTTCAAAATTAGTTTCCAAACTGTAATTTCCATTCAGCCAAACTCCATGCTGGACTGGGATCAGATTTTACAGAAAAATACAGCAGCAGTAATAACCTGCTGATCATTCTATTCCTAGTCTCAGAGTAAAGCATAACCATTGCTAGTCTTCTAGTTTTTAGTTTTGTGTGTTGACAAGTGACTATAATTTGATATGGCAAAGTTGTTAACCAGCCCTCGTGTGACTAACTCCCCCCCCCAACCACAGGAATGCTGTGCGGTCTGTCTCTTTTTTTTGTTCTCATCTTTGTACAAATCAGAGGAGACCTCTGTGGGTCATTAGAGAAACAGTGCAGGTTATTAGCGCCATGTGTTCCATGAGTTTTCTCCCCGGCAACAGTTTTACAGACTTCCAGAGGAAACACAGGACATTACAACAAGAGCAAAGATCATGTTCCTCTGCCAGTTTTCTAATTAGCACCACTTGCCCTCTTCGCAACCATATAAAAATGTGGGTCCTTCTTCAGTGGCTGGCCTTTAACGCTCAAAAACAAAGATGTAACGTCTTTGGAGCTGACATTTGGGGGCTGATGTCTGTTGTTTCCATTCGAAGATTGGGCTTTCTTCTGGTTCTCAAGCTTCAGTTTAGTTTTCTGTAGGTCTATTTTGGGAGAAGAAAGTTTTTGCTTTTGGTTATGTGCTGCCTCTGGTGAGGAATGTCACATGTCAGAAGTATGAATCTAAAATCATGGCCACACTTCGAAGAAAATACTCAAAATTTTCTCCTGTAATTTTCTCATGGAGTTGGGTCCTTGTTGAACTCACTGATACATTTGTGTTTGGCATTCAGGGTGCCCGACGTTAACCTTGTTGAAAATGTGTTCATGAACACTTCACAATCAGGTCATGATTTAAGTTCATGAATTATTCATGAACTGTTCCTGCACGCTACATAACCGTTC
This sequence comes from Gymnothorax javanicus, assembly GCA_029692085.1. Lineage (NCBI taxonomy): Eukaryota > Metazoa > Chordata > Actinopteri > Anguilliformes > Muraenidae > Gymnothorax > Gymnothorax javanicus. Next base: position 108,457,268 of record CM056201.1, on the reverse strand, counting down.
ATGAACTTTGTCCATGAAAAGCATTCATGAACTTGTTCATGAATGTACTCCGGAACTATTCATGAACAGTTCATAGACATTGTATATACTGTTCACAAACATCTACATTCATGAAGATAAGTTAATTAACTTTTGGAGAACATCGTTCATGAGCACTGCCCTGTCAAGCCAGACGGCAGTATCTGCAAATTTCTCAAAATCGGGAAAACCCACCATTGACCCTCTACAGCACCAGCTCCATCTATCTTTAGTAGAGATTAGCCTGATCAATTCACATGTACAGAGTTATTGCATGTGCAAGTTAGCAGTATCTACAAAAGTAGGGCAGGAGGTCAAGCCAAAGGGCAGTATCTGCAGTATCTCCTATCTGGGTGAACTTCTCAAAAATATTTCGATTCACCAAAAATTCAGGGTCTAATAGGAAATCAATGTTATTGATAGCATTGTGGTCCATGTAACTGCCTTCCAGTACCAAGAGCAAAACTTTAAGGCCAATTTTCTCAGTTTCACTATTTTGCAGATACTGCCATCTGGCTTGACAGGGCAGAGCGCTTGAAGAACATGTGAGGAACTTTTTTGATACTAGGCGAAGTGTTCACAAACTATTCATGAACCACAAATTGTATGTGAACTACCGGGTAAGAGGGTACTAACTGTTTAAACCATTCCCTAGCATTGTTGTCTGTGTGGTGTTTTGCAAAACATCTTTGCTGAACCTGAGGTCTCGTGGCAATGTTCACCTCCAGGGTTCATTTTTACCTGGAATATCTTCTCATATTTTTCCATTGCTCAGCAAAAAAAAAACAGGATGAGCACAATCACAGGGTTTAATCCGTTGTTGCGTGTATCGATCAAATACTCGAATCTGGTGATTGATCACCTATGTTCCTGTGCATTTGAGTTATTGACACGCTGTTTTCACGGAACCAGATATTACCGTCTTTGAGAATGTGTCCAAAGCTTCAGTGATTCTTGAGCAGTAGACAGAAATGTCAGCTGGAATGCAAATTACCCCATTTGAAGGCTTGAAAGCTGCAGAATCGGGCAGCAGTGAGGATCAGACAGGGGAGGGAACTGGCCCGACTTTTATGAAGGTGCTGCAGGTTTGTTTCCATGATCACTGTGCTCGAAAAGCCGCAAGAAAAGCATTGTTTATGCATTTATTCATTGTGGAAGAAAGCTGACCTTGATTTTATATCCACCCTGAAGCTTACTTTTCTCTTCATAATCAGTTTTCAATCTGCAAGTATAATTTGCATTTAATATTGTGATTTTTTATTTTTTTTTTATAAAAAGGGAAAAATTACAAGCTATGTGTACAAACTACACTTACCCACTACTTTATTAATACACCCTTCGAATTCTGGATCCCCCAGTTTTCTCCAAACGGCCTGAATTCTTCAGAGGATGGATTCTAGAAACATTATTTAGGGATTTTGGTCCATGCTGACTGATATCACACAGTTTCATTGATTTTACTGGCACACATTCGTACTGCAAACTTTCCATGCAGCCTCATCCCAGTGGTCAGATCTTTGCTGGCCACTACGGTAAACTGTGTTAGGTAGGCCTATCGTGTATGGGAAATCTGTTCAAGATGATGTCTGCTTTGTTACATGATAACTCAGGAAGCATCTATTTTATGCTTAGACTGTCGATGGGAAAAGATTTACATAGTCAGTGACGATTCTCAATATTTGCCAGCATCAAAATTATGTTTAGTATGTATAAACATGCCCAATGTGTGCCTTGGAGAACTTTCTAACACCTCCATTCCTCTAAAACCACTTGCAATATTGTTAGGATTAGTACACGGATTCATTCCGTTTATTCCAAATACTGACTCATACATTTGCCTTTTGTGACGGAAATTCAGAGGCCAGTTTCACCAATAATTAACTCATTGTCACCTCCTGTTTTGTTCTTTGCTATAAGAAGTGCTACCAGGTGTAATCCTCAGCTGGTGTCAGCCATCGGCCTCAAGGGTCAATGTGCTTTTGTTCAGAGATGCTGACCTTCACATCAGTGTCGTAATCAGCACTTATTTTGGAATTTACTACATTGTTTTCCTGTCTGAAAGAAGTCTGGCTTCTCTTCTGTGACACCCATTAATTTCTGCGGGTGCGGAACAACCAGCTCCAGGGAGAAGTAGTTTGAAAAAAAATTTGGGGGATCTTTAACAGGTTAACAAGGCGTCTTGAGGCACAGAACTTTAACTTTCTGGGTCTTCTCTATTTATAGTATCATTCCCTCTGAAATCTAGAGACTGTCATGCATAAATCCTTGGGTGCAAATTTTTTCTCAAATGCTAGAACCACTGTGTCCGTCAGTGAACGATATAATAGCCTAATTTGTGTAGATAATGCAGCTGGCCAAACATACAGTTTAATAGAAAAAAAGACATCTTATCTGCTTTATGCACGGAGTTGGTGCTACATTTCGTATGTGCTTCTGGGACGAGCAGCCCATTTGTGTCTACTTGCCGGTGTACCTAATAAATTGGTCAATGAATATACTCTATATACATACATGCAAGTCAAGGAGAGTTTAACAAATAAGGAGGCAGTGAGCCAATGGCTTCGGCCATTTCCCTAAATTCCATGTGGCATCTATATAGCTGCAATGTGGAGGAACGCATCACTGATGTGATAACTAGATGGGTGGAAATACCAGTTTGTCTTTTGTCCTCGTTTTTTTTTTTTTTTTTTTTATGTGTATCACCACTTTGATATGAGGATATGCAAATTAAAAGTTCTCACACACCAATTAGCTAATTGTCATGGGGCAGTGGTAAAATTTTGATAAAGGCTGTTTGAGTCTGTGTTTGCTCTTTTGAATGTGCATAATTTAACAGAAGCTGTTCAGAAATAATTGGCTGCAATTTTCTGCTTGAAATAACATGGAATATTTTAGTAGCTGCGAAAATCTATATTCTGGATTTCATTTTTAGCTCACAGTTTCACGGGTCAGATTTGGATCAGACGTGGTGTATTTATTTGTCTCACGGCCCTGACCAAGTGTTGTTATTTTTTATGGCTCAATTCGGAATCAAAAATGGCTGCTCTGGTCTCTGATTGGCTGACATATTTTTGACGTCTTCGCTAGTTCCACTGGTCAGCTTTGGATTAGATTTAGTACACATTTGTCTCATGGCCCTGACCATGTTTTGTCCAATATTGCCCCCTTATCATCTCATTAGCGGAATACAAGGAGTTCTTTACGGCAGATTTGGATCAGGCTTGGTACAAATGTTCATCTTATGGCCCTAGCTGTGTTTTTATACTGGTTTCAATATGGCTTCCCTAACCTCTGATTGGTTGACACATTTTTGACTTCTCCCCACTTGGTATATTTGGATCAAACTTGCTACAAATGTTCACATCTAAGCCCTGACCGAGTGTTTTTATATGTTGGGTCAATTTAGAATCCAGGGTGTCCTGGTATCTGATTGGCTGGCACATTTTTCACTTCTTCTCAAAATGCAACAAGTAGATTTGGTTCAAAGTCTCGGTCTGGATGAAGATGAAATGTAAATTTTTTTTGAGTGCATGGTTTAAAAATACTTTTAGCATGGAACGCTCATGACTGACTTGCTCAGCCACATTTTCTAATGTTACAGTGACTTCACACTAAGTTAATAATGCATTAAGTGCTACAACTCCTTGTTTATGATTTAACACCATTTCAGTGCTTGCTGTTGATGATAACATGACTATGTTAACATGTGTTGGAGTAGACCAATACTTACTTTATATTACTGCATAACTGGGAACAATTGTCACAACGTCTAACCCAGTAAGCGATACAGGCTCCATGGGCCTCTTGTTCTGTTTGAGATACAATATCTTCCGACAGGACAGGTTTGGAAACTCATCAGAAGCGACCTTTTCAAGGGCCTAACAGCAATTAATGTTATCGAGTTGCCACATTAATTTCAAACATCAAAGATGTATCATGCGTCATTAAAGGGGAAATTTGCTCTGCGAATGGCTCTATGTATTATTCATCCTGCAGTGTCAGAGGCCTCTGGCAAATGCATCATTGGAGATAGATGAGGAGGCTTGACCTGGGGTTGACAGTTTGTGTTGAAGTTAGCGCATCATGCTAATGAAATTCATGTCGCAGTGGTGTAGCGCAGCACCAACAGGGTGTGTTTGGCTCAGCCGCTAACTTCACCAAACCCTGCGATGGTTTCCAGAGGGTCGAGTCGTTAGCGGTCAGCCCAGTAATTGACAGTGCAGGCTCATCTGATTTTAGCACGCTGTAAGACCTCATTTACCCCAAAAGCTAACCCAGGTCAGTCACCAGCCATCACAGTCCTATACCACAATTCTAATAATGTGGAGTAAAACCATAAACCAGGCTTACTTGGGGTGAAGATTGGAACAAATATGGTCTTTTATAGTCCACCCTTTCCTCTGAGTTGAGATACATTTTTCCGATCTTTCTTAGATGTGCCAATATGGTCTGTGAGCTTTTTTTTATTGGTATCTCTCTGTCATTATTTGATGAAGACACTGCAGTGCAAACTCAAGCCAGAACCCCAGTATATGACTGAAATGATGCGCTCCCAGTGCCTTTTGTTCTTGAATAGGGTGGTGAAGGGATTAAAATGCCCCCATAATGCTGTCGTCTTGCTCGAATGGAGCCACTGCCTTCTCATTCTGTGAGTAACTGACTGGGTTTCAGTGAACGACAGTGCACACATTTACCTGCAACTGAACTGCAGGCTTAAAGAATATAAAGCCAGGAATAAAGCAACACATATCATATACCTTAGCCTGGACTCAGTGAGCATTTGTACTGCTGTCGCCTGAATTCAAGCAAGAGGAATCATTTACCATAGTCTAGATTCAATCTCCATTATTTACTTTCTCCTTGACCTTGAAGCTAATCGCTAGTGCTTGTTCATTGTCCATAACTTATAATTAAAGCCTTTTTTTGAATATGGAAAATTTTTGGCCGGGCTCTGGCCACTTGTTTTACAAGAGAACAGTAGTGTCTATTGAAAGAAGTTGCATGTGTAAGTGAACTGATTATTAAAACCTGCACTTGATTGCTGTAACAACACTTCTACTTGCAATGATAAGTTTGTCCAGTTGAGCTTTGCAAAGTTCATTTCAGTTTTCTTCCAAATGCATGACTTTACAGGGCATCGCTGCCTGATCTAATGTTCTATTTACAGAATTTGTTTAGACAGTATTTGTCCCTGAATTAGGTCTCAAGTGCTCACCCAGATATTAATGTGCCTCTCCAGATGGTAACCCAGATAGTGTATGAGTCTTTGATGCTGAGGCCCAGGGTCTGTTGGAGCTGATATTTTTGACAGCAGGCATTGCTGAAACTTATGTTCAGGAGGACTTTAAAGGAATAGTTCAGCCAAAACTAAAAATTCTGTCATTATTTAGTTCTCGATTGCATGCACCTGTCCCGGCTTCGCATAGCTAGGTGAATAAGGAAGTGCTGGGGAGTTTGTGCCAGGTGGAGTGTAAATGACTGAAAGGAAGGGTGCACGCAATTGGGAATTTTTTGATTTAACGGCGGTTGTAAAAATATAGGCTAAATTATGGTGTAATGCAGGTCTTTTTCAGTCACGGTGTAATCATTTTGCTTCAGGAGGCTTGGATTATGCTGCGCAAGCTGCAGAGGTGCGTTTACTGGCGCTCGACTAAGCGGCTACAACTATGCGACTACGACAATTTTTTATTTGCTATATATGTTTTCCTATAGGGGTATTTACTAGCGCGCGACAACGACTACACAACAAAAAAATCCGATTGCTCGATGGGGCATTCCAGATCGTTGTCGTGCAACTAAAACAGGGGATTCCCAGCATTTAATGTCACTTTCAATGAGACAAAATATGCTTTCTGGGCAATTTACCCAAGAAAATACCCTGAAAAGGAGTTCTCAGTGTTGAGGATGTGGAACGCCTGGTCGAATTAGTACGCAAAAATACCTTCATCTACGACTGCACTCGATCTGATCATTTGGACGCCGTAAAATTGCATTGCAAGCAATGCCGCAATTCCAGTCACTATAATGTCCTCAGCCAACCAACGTACTGGTGCTGAATGGACTGGTGCCATGATGGAAATGCCCTGGACCCCAGGCCCAAACCAGAAATTTGTTGTTGTGTGTAGTCGTAGTCGCATCTCAATAAACATGCCTAGCGACAAAAATAGTTTTTGTCGTTGTCGCATAGTCGTTGACGCATAGTCATAGCCGTGTAGTCGAGCGCCAGTAAACGCAGCTTAAGGTGTGATTCCGTGGTCATTTTGGGCTGTTTGTTGGACTCTAAAAAACACTAATGCCCAAGGCCCCATTGATTTCACTTGTTTTGAAGAGGGCTGCTATGGAGTTTTTCTCGCATACTCAAAATTTTTTTTTTGGATGAACAAACTTCATTTTTGTTTCAACTGGCACGGGGGTGAGTAGATAATGACAAAATTTTCATTTTGGGTGAACTGTTTCTTTAAGTTTGGAATTAGAACTGCCATTACTAGCTACAAAGTGCAGTCTGGTGCAGAATTATTCACTCCCTTGACAAAAAGGGAAGAAAAGGGAAAAAAAGGCTGCATGTAGACAACATTTCCATATGTAGAGTTCACACCCCCCAAAAAAAAAAAAAAAAAAATACACATGTAAATAAATAAATTAACAAATAAACAGTATAATATTGATTTATGATATTTCCTCTTATATTTTAATGTTTCTTGTTCAGGTAATCCAATTATTTTTAAAAAAACCTTCTGTGCGTGTGTGTGTGTTGTGTGTGTGTGCTTCAACCCCACGGGGTTAATTCTCTAAGAGGCTTTGGCTCCTGTGGTCAGATAAATACTCAGCAGTATGTTGTACAAAAGTTGATTTAAATTCAGATTGAATAGCTGGATGATATGGTTTGCCAACAAATTTGCTAATGTTAGAGCCTTGTTATAAATGTGTTGTTTTCCTTTTTTCCCTTGTTCTAAAGTTTATTAAAGGACCAGTGTGTAAGATTTAGATGGACAATCTGGCTGAATAACTGGCAGGAATGGAATATAATATTCAAAAGTACATTTTCATCAGTGAATTATTTCCTGAAAATAAGAATCATAGTATTTTCTTTTATCCAGAATGAGCCCTTTATATCAACAGAGAGAACGGGTCCTCTTCCACGGAGCTCGCCATTTTGCACCGCCATGTTTCTTTGGTAGCCCAGAACGGGAAAGAAATAATTAAATAAAGCACTGACACGAGAGCGTGCCTTTCGCGTTTTTGCAAGTTTTGCGGCCACCGTAGGTTCTCTGAGAAAGGGAATGATCATTTGGTTGCAATCTAAAATCTCACCACTTGATGGTTCTAGATCTCACATAGGCTACTGGTCCTTTAATGTTTTTTGATATGTATATTACTGTATTTGCTCGCATTTTTTGAGAGGACATTTTGTAAGTGTAGAGTAGTCATATCTGATTTTTTTATGGTAATTTTCATTTTTTTGAACTACTTTGATAAGTGTGTTTTGGGCATGAAACGCAATAAACCAATGAAAATGTCATCCTCCATTTAGCTCTAGCACAGTTTGTTGTCCAGCATAGAAATGTAGCGCATAAGAAACCTGTCCTGGAACTGAACAGTCTTTGACGTCAGTTCTGCATTTATGGTACTTCTGCAGTATGTGGTTATAACGGAGTTTATAATATACAATTATTGACTTTAGTCGAGGTGAATCCAATGATTTATCCACCTTGGACAAATGATATTGATAAGGTGAATATCACTAGTCCAAGGTGGATAAATCATTGGATTCACCGATAACTGAAGTCAATAACTGTTTTATCATATGACCCTACTTGAAAATATGAAATGAATGATCTTCACTGTCCTGTGTAGGGAATTATCGTGTGGATAAAGTTCCTCACAGGGACGAGGCGACAGGAAATACTGACGGTGTCAGGAGGTCGTGCAGAGAATCCTAATCTATTTTTAGCTCCAGGTCGTTGGATTGTTATATTCACCTGTGGAGAATGTCACTGTTTACAGTGATGGGCGGAGCTCGCATCGACCAATCAGGAGAGAGCGAATCCTTAAGCAGTATAATAATACAGTGTATTGTTCTGTCTCAGGTGGTGGATCTGTACTGGGGCATCAGTGAAGAAGAGTGGGACAGTCCGGAGCTCCAGCGAATGAGGATGAAGCTCCTGGAGGAGTGCCTGAAGACCTCCGCAGGTCCATGTTTTGTTGTGGGTATATGACCATAAGCCTTTAATGATGTCTGTTCCTCCTCAGTCACCCTTGTCATCAGTGCACATCTCTCCCAGCCCTTTGATTTTACCATCCCGGTGGCCATACTGACGTGCACCTTTGCCATGTCCCATTCATGTCTCATGTTTCCCCTGGTGCTGTGATTGGCTTGGCTAATGCAGAGATTCTGAAAGTGCAGGGAGACATAGAAATAGTGAAGGGGGTAGGGGGTTTAGTAATGCCAGAGTTAGGGAATGTTTGAGTTTGGCATTGTCAGGGTTTGGAGTGTCACAGATTGAGAATGTAGAGTTTAAGAATGCCAGAGTTTGGGAATGTGAGGGTTTGGGAATGCCAGAGTTTGGGAATGGCTGGAACGCATTATTAGGGGGCGCTCTTCCCACCCTGTTTAACAGCAGTCTGAAAGCTCTGTTATGCGGGCACTACACCCGAGTTCTTTCTTCCAGATAAGAAACGAAACCCAGGACCTCATTATGAATGCTCCGGAAGATCTTTCAAAATAGAATTGGCGTTATTCTCCAGCACAGCTCTGATTGCCAGAAATTTGGTGTACATCTGGCCACAGAAGAAATTAAGTGTCAGGCATTTCTAATTTGATCATTTCTGTCAAACGCTCTGCAATCATTGAGATCCACAGTCATTCCTCTGTCACTTGAGATTTTTTTTTTTTTTTTTTTTGCCTCTTGCATTTGCTTGTATTTTTCTCGCATCAGTGTAATTGTGCTTGGGGCTTCTGAAACAGGAAAACTGTTCCGTTTGTAAACTGGATGGGGCAGTTACAGATGGTGCAGTGATCAAGAATTCCATTTTTAGGGAGGGAAATATGCAGCTGTGATACTGGGAATGAAGGGCTTGGTGATTTATTGATGAAGTGCTTGTAACCGAGTGGCACTCAAAAAAAAAAAAAAAATCGGGCCTGGAATTGATTTCAGAGTGATTAAAAAGTTTACGATGTAAATGAGCGATTTCTGAAGTGGAAGGTTATCGAAATGGGGCCTTTAGAGCAGGAGCGGACTGAGATAGGCTCGGCTCCTCCTCCATCTTTGTCCCTCTTTGTGTCCCCCCGTCAGCTCACGTCTCTCTCTTGCCTCATCTGTGATTCTCTCGCTCCTCACCTCTCTTCCCTCTTCCTATTTGCTTACACACTTAGGCCTTGTCCACACCTGCATGGGCATTTTTTGAAAACGTAGCATTTTTTACGTGTTTTGGCCTTTCGTCATCACGTAAACTACGTTTTCGGTCACTGAGCTTTTGGAAAACAACATCAACGGCGAAGATTTATGGAAACTCTGTTTTCACTGTTCATGTGTGAACAGGGAGAATGGAGTTGTTGGCTCGTGACGTCAGTGTGTGCGCCTCATAGTGAGTTTTATGGCTTTTTATTGGCCCGCTTGGTCTTACATTAAATTATATCATCACGCCTGTTAGGCTGGCATGTTCTTTTCTGCATTTTTATTGCGTTTTTGCGGCTTCGTGTGGACGGAGATTTTTTTGGAAAGTGAAGAAGTCGAAACCCCGTTTTTAAAAATACACGTATATATCTGGACGGAGTCTCACTCTCTCACCTTGTCTCTCCCTCCCTCTCGCCCTACTCAGGCCCCAAACTCACTCACTCTCTCTTTTCATCCCTCTCTCTCTCTCTCTCTCTCTCTCTCCTCCTGTCCTCCTGCTTAATCCGTCTCAGTGAGGTCTCTCTGTCTCCTCCGCTCTGTGCTGGGATGGCAGGCCTTCCAAGCCCCCTGAGTCACAGAGAGATTAATGGAGCTGGCTCTCGTCCCGCAGATACTGTGGGAGCTGAACAGCACTGGCTGCGCAGCTGTGTTGCTGTTACTTATGAGGTTACATTTACCAGCCAAACCCTGCGGCCCTCCCCACCTCGCCTCCGATCCCCAGGCAGTCTAATATCCTCTCCTACATTAAGAAGGAAAAACACACCACTGAGCGCTGTGTCGAAAGACTCAGCTGCGATCAAAAATACATCCGGCTGCTCCGTGACTGTTGCTGTCTTCTGCAGATATGTCCTGCACTGGGCAGCTCAAAGCTCTGGGGCGGTGGGATATATCCCTCAAGAGCTGCGATGAGAAACCCATGTGCCAGCTCCAACAGTATATAACATTCAACTGCTAATGATCAAAATTGCATTGAGCTGCTATTTTATAGAGCCAGATTTGCCTAATTAGGGCTGAAATGGATCACCTACATGACGGCACATCTCCAGGATCTGCTCTGTTCACCTCTGCTGTAAAGCACTGGGAGATGAAACATTGTCCTCAAAACACACTTGCATTGCAAACATGGTCGGCATTCGACAAAAAACATCCCTGCTTGTATGTTACTGAGGTGATGCATAAAAGTGCCATTGAACCTGATCAGTGTTAAATCTAGAATCTTTAGAAGGTGAACCGTAAAAATAAATGGATAGTCTGCCACAATGACATGTGCCTCACCAGTCGATTTTTAAGATGAACGTTCACTTGAAGTTTGGTGTTATGAGAATAAAATCACGGCAGTGAATGGTGACCAGCACAGCTCTTCAGCAAGAGGAAAGAAGCTAAAGTATTTTCTGTGATCTGTGGTCACAAACCAGCCAGTTTCCCCAGTGAGAAGTCATCTATAGTCCACTCTGTTGTTACATTACTGGCACTTTGTCCCCCACATTAGATGTGAAACTGATGAACAGTGTGACCAGGCAATCATTTCTATCCCCTAAAAATATCTGCTCATGGGAAATGTATGTATTTATCTAATTTTATATGCATGAAAGACACTGTTGGAGCAGAGATTGGCTCTTCCTCCCTTGTACAAGCGCCTAGCCTACTATACAAGCGCCCACACACAAAACCTAAGAACAAGAGGCTCCTCAGAGCCTGTACTGTGGGCCGGGTCTAGGCCTGGGCCAATCGCGAAACCGCGCGCGTGCATGAGCAGGACAATCGCGACCCTGAAAAAAAAAAAAAAGAAGAACGGAGCCGAAACTTAGACTCGTGGCCTACCGGCCCGAGTAAAAAGCCATAAAAAAACTTTCTAAAGGTTTAGCCCATGTCAGAAACAATGTCAGAAAAAGAAAAGATTCTGCCAAAAACAAGGAACAAGTACAGCTTATCTGTGAGTAGACAAAGTCAGAAATTATTGTACGGCCTTCTGTGAAGTACTGCATACTTTATACAGTATCTTCCCCTCCCAGCCTAAAATTACTGCCCGCTAATGGAAATATTGGTAAGACAGGTTAATGTTTGACTTGGACTCAGGCAGGGATGTCAAACCATAGTGCTGGGGGGTCGCAGGGCCGGCTCGGTTCTGCTGTATTTACGAGTCACTTGTCTGCTACAGAATCCAAGTATCTTGTTCTCAAGGCAAAATTGGCCACTGATAGTCTGGCCAAAAAAAAAGTTGCATGCTCTAGTATTTTGTTGGACCCCCTTTGGCTTTGATCACAGTGCATATGCATCACTGCACTGCTTTGATAACCTAATGCAATGTTACATTTATTTCCGACCAAAGTTGCATTATTTTTTGGCTGAGATCTTGCATTGACGACGGGAGAGTCAAACCGCTCCATACCAAGCATTTTACCGATCTCTGATCATGATCGTTCATGAGTTTTTCTCTGACCCAGTTCTTTGGTGAAGTTGACGGTTCACCACTATCCTTCCAGGTTTTAATAATGCAGTGGACAGTTCTTGAATGAATCCTGGTGATTTCAGAGACCTCCTTTGTGATTTTCTTAGCTCGATGCCGGCCAATAACTTGCTTCTCTTGAAACTCAGTAATGTCTTCTGCCTGACCATGACCATGTATCTTCTGACACGGGTTTAAAAAATGAGAAGCTACACACTGCATCAGTCTGGGTTGAAAAAATTGTTGCCAGCTGAAACATATTAATCACTGCAATAATGATTCAATCATAGGTTCTTAAGTATTTGCTTATTTAAATCCAAATGGCGACTATTTTCGGACCAGCAGTGTAGAAAGGAATCCACAGAGACCAGTGGATGCTGCAGCCGTCCCAGGCTGGAGTCTAAAACTGCTGAATGAGGGGATCGAGGATTGACGTTCCCTCAGAAGCTGGCAAGCTCAATTTTACTAAGCCTCTGGTGCCGAAAAGCACATTTCTTTTTTGACGTCGACTGAAAAGTGGGACTTAACTGAGGCGAAATTACTGTGGCGAATAATACTGTTGAATTCTGAAATTTCTTTGCGTCAAAAATAGAACTCTCCAAGGTCTGATTTATTTCCTGAGCCGCAGAGAAGATTCCTGTCCTGTATTAATATCGATTCATTACTCCCCATTTAGCCACACAGTTCACATAATGTAGCGCAAAGAAGCCTCCAGTGTGTTTGCATAAATCCCCGTGGTCTAATATGGCAGCTAGCATGTATTGGCACCTGGAATGACTTGGCATCTCATGCTGTTTAGCAACTCCTATAGTAATCTATGGAAACAGTTAGTCAAAACTCTCTCCAGTTGCATTATTCCTCTATTACTCTAAAATTGTGATGTCTATGGCAGTTTTTGCTCATTAGTATGTTTATTTTTTGGGGACTCATCCTGTTAACCCTTACAACGCTGAAATAAATGTAAAAAATATACATATAAATTTAATTACCTCGTGCTGTTGGAAACCTATCATGTGGCGAATGTCGCCACATGATAGGCTTTCAACAGCTTTGATTTAGATATCTTACATCATTGAGTAACAATAGTTGGATTTAGCGCTCTAATGGTTAAAACACACTTACTTTGTATACATGTCCCATCTCGTTCATCTTTTTTTGAATTATTCGGGAAAATACTGTGATTTAGAGGTATATTGACATTACCCAAAAACCTGGAGTTTCAGTACCATCATGACTGTATGTTAGGCACATGACTACTGAAATGACTGTTCTTAGCCCATGGAGGTGGGAGTCAGCAGTCCAGTGCTGGGCAGAGTCTGGCTGCCGATAGCTGTCCTGTTTTCCGTCTTCCATCTGTCACTCAACATTGTAAACAACTACTGACAGTTTTGGGTTGCCTTTGTCATATATTCTTTATTTTTCGCAACTCTCCTTGCTTGCGTCTTGACAGCAGAAGATGAAAGTGCTCTCTTACTGTAAGGTGAAGGCCGTGCTTTGAAATACTGAAAGCACACAAATTGTGGGCCATTACATTCCAGTTCTGTTTCAACCAGCCCAATTTCAACCCCAGCATGGCATTTATCACCCCATATAGGCATCAAGGCAAATTTTAGAGCCAACAATCACTCTTATTCTTTCAAAACACTCAATCAAAGTAACAGCATCTGTCCGCATTGCATTAGTGGCTCGTTTCAATTAAATGAATTATGCAAATGAGGCTAATTGCAGTGACTCTCTGGGTTGAAACAACTGAAATATAGGCTTGTTTGCCTCTTTCAGTTAAGTGAACTGAGCCATAAATGTTTAAAATGCCACTGTTTTCCATTTTCTGATTCATTATACAGAGCAATATCTTATCGCTCTCTCTCTCTCTCTCTCTCTCTCTCTCTCTCTCTCTCTCTCTGCATACTGGGAGTCAGCGGACGTGCTGAAAGAGCGTGTGTTTGCTGCATGTGTGTTTCAATCTTTTGGTCTTCATTCCATCCATTTGTAACTTCTATGTGTGTTAAGTTACTGTATATATTTTATTATTTTATGTTCTTGCTTATCGGTCAATCGGGGAAAAGTCTATCTTTGTTTGCTACTAGCCCAGCTGGACAGAATTTGCCCTGTTGATGTAAGAGAGGCTCATGATACATGTACACTGGGGCCTTTTTTGTACGCAATGGATCGTGTGGATATCCAGCATTGGACGCTTGAGGGGAGTGCCGCTGGGCGGAGTCACGGTGGATGATTGACGGATGCTCTCCTTACCTGAAACAGGAAGCCAATACACAACGTAACATTTTCACAGCTTTATTTCAAGCAATGGAAGGATAGTAGTGATGATAGATCCTGATTGGACAAATTCTTTCACTCGTGGGCTGTCTGCTGCCGGATTTCAAACCAGACCAACATGGTGGCTTGTTTAGAAACTTTCTCTTATACGACTAAAATTTTTCTCCGAAATGTATTTCTGAAAACATTTGAGGCCAGAATAGTTCAAGCAGTTTCTGAATCTGTTTTTCTTTTTGATCGACAGTGGTTAGTATCCTTTTTTTTTTTTTTTTTTTAGAGTTTCCATAATTTTTTTAGAGTTTCCAGAGACGCAAAGTCTTGCTGGACGCCCTTGATTTGCATGAAGTGACATAGACCTCAAATTAATGCAGATCAGGAGCCATCAATGTGACTCTCTGTCTCTCGAACCATAATGCAATGCCGTGTGTGTCAATGTAGGACGTCTAAATTGGACGCGTCTGTCTGGCATGCATCTATCTGGGCGCCTATAACTGGGCGCCTCAACTGGGATGTGCCGATCTGGGTGTGTCTAACTGGGATGAAACCACTGTCTCACGTCCTACGCAAAATAGCACTGGGACATCAGCACGATGAGTGGGAGGAGGGAAGTGGAGTACTGAACGAAGGGAGCAAATAAGGGCAGGAGGGGAACAAAACATCTGTTTTACCACAGTCCAGATGGACAAGCTGAGGAAATGGGGAAGGCGGACAAAAAGAGAGAACAGGATGATCGGGGCAGTAACACTCAAGAGTTTGTTTCCAAAACGCAATAAGTGCCAAAAATGACAAAAACTGTAGAGCGATAACCCTGTGCTTCTTACACATAGTGCAAAAATCAGTTTTTAGAAATTCATATCACAAGGTGTATTTTTTCACAGTCAAAGTTTGTGTTTTTCTATAAAATGCAACAGGCGCCAACATAGAAAAAGCTGATTTACTCAAAATGAGTAAAATGGATATATTGTGTTTTGGAAACAAACTCTTTGGAAACAATGGCGCTGAGTAAAATGTCTGAGCAAAGTGGAGCTGAAGTCCAGACAGAAGAGGCGGCCATCAGAGCAACTGAGTCTGTGTTAGAGGAGGAAGAGGAAATGCTTTTAGATGAGCAAATGACAGAAATGGCTGGTTAGAGGAAGCCGAAATGGAGCAGTGAGATTAGTTTGTGCGAAAGGGCATCTGAGGAAGATAAGCCTCACTCCTCTCTACCTGAAGAGGAGACGGATCGAGGTGATAGTGAGCTGATTCCACATCCTGCATCCTGAGGCAGGACGACAGGAAGGCCCTCTTCACTGTTTCTAAAATTAGCAACTTCTTACAGGCAGCAAAGGGTCTGAGAACTGAGGAGAATTAAGCCGAGAATTACGTCCCAGACTTGCAGCTTTTTATAGAGTCAGTAGAATTTGTTACGGGGAGCGTCATAGATTTGGAAGACGAATCTGTGTTACAAACTGGGCAGAGGGGGAGCCAGTTGTGGGATAAACGATGAGACACGAGGGAGTGTTTATGATGAGGAGGGTAAGGAGATATGGAAGAAGGCTTGGAGACTTTCTGTGCCTAATAATTTGCTCACTAACTGTCTCACTAATAATTTAGCTCACTGGAAGTGACACCAAGGAGGAGAACTAGAATTTAGAGTAAGATGTTAGTGTCACCCCTACTAGTAATACGATTCAGCCCAGACTGAGTCAAAACCCACAGCCCATATACACGGAACAATCAGAGTGACTACAGCTATTCGCGCTCAGGGAATAATGAGCCAATCAATCAATCACCAGGAACAACCCACAAGACCGCTTGAACAGGGGAAGCAGACACGGGGGCTCTGACAAATCTGTTACTGAACAGGAAATTTACCGTTTGAAAAAACTTGAGCAAAATGTGTAAGAAATATTTGATGATGTTAATGTTAAAATTTGTTTGTGTCTTCCTGCTTTGGTCGCGGTACATCTCCATATGTGATATAGCCTATTTTTGGGTGCTTTAAATGTAAATGAGGCAAGAGATGAAGTAAAAAGATTAATTCTTTTTAGCCTGTTTGAGCTTAAAACACTGAATGTTTTGTTTGTACAAGAAACGCACAGCTCCTTTGATAATGAAACTGATTGGAAGAAGGAAGGGGATGGAGGAGTCACAGCTGTAGAGTTGGGCAGGAATGCCTTTCTCAGAGAATTTCCTGCCATCTTCCTATAAAGTGGATGATATTTTTGATGGTTGATTACAAAAAATAAGAGCACAATATGAATATGTAAAAATAATTTTCATAAATGCTTATTGTTGGCTCTGAAAGGCTGGTGATTTTTGATGTGTGATGTTGTCTGTAACAGGATGGAATATCTCTTTCTGGGAGATAATTTTAATTGTAGAGAAAATTATGTTCTAAACAGAAACCGCAAGGAACCCCACTCGGCATCACATACTTGGCTTGTGCGGTTAGTCAAGTCTTGTGAATTAAAAGATGTGTGTTAAGGTTTCAGTAAACAGTAAAGGTATACTTGACCAGGCTTGATTAGTTGGATTGTTTAAAGCTTCATTTCAGCATTTTTACACAATGCCATATACTGTTCTGCCAGTGGAGTATTCTGGCCATTTTCTGTGTGGAGTGTAAAGTTAGAAGATGCTTTTTGTCATTTTAATTGGGCTCTTTTGCTTGAAAACAACTTTAATGAACCATCAAAGTTCTTCTGGGGTCAATTTAGAAATAGAAAGTCTGAGTACAGCTCCTCGCAACAATGGTGGGATATTGTCAAGTTTCAGTCAGTTTTGTCAGCAAATCACTCACACTATCATTGGGGACTTTTCCTAGTTCTTTGAGAAATCTAGAGATTGAAGAAGTGGAACTTCAGGGTTTTGCAGAGTTCATAAGAAATTGAGGCCACGTTGAAGTTTTCAAATTCACAAAGTATGCTTTTGCTCATTTTCTGGGTATTACTGCATAGGGGATCGGGCCCGGTTAGTGTGTTTTCTGCACACTATGCAATGGAAGCCCCTTGTCAGTTTTTCTTTGGTCTGGAGCGCATCAATGGGCGGAAAAAGATTATCCACTCTCCCTGTTCCACCACTGGCGAACAGCAAACTGAGTCTCTGGAGATTTGGAAATATGCAGCTTTATTTTATGGCGACTTGCATACAACTGTGCTCAGAGGGGATCTTGTGGGAGTCCAATCATTCAGTGACAGCCAAACTAAGGTGGAACTGACTTTTACTGTACAGCTAGAAATGTAGCTGTCACCTGAGGAGTTTTATGTTGCCCAGCAAAGACTGATGAATGGCAAGGTGTGGGGTTTTAGACGGTTAACCTGTGGAAATCTGCAAATCGTTTTGCTCTGTCATTGGAGATGACTTGATTGTTCTTAGGGGCAATGTAACTGAAGGGTGGTTGCCACAGAGTTGCAGGCGAGCTGTTTTTACACTCCTTCTGAAGAAATAAGACTTGGAAAATGTTAAGAACTGGTGGCCTGCATCTCTGTTCTGCACTGATTATAAGATCCCCCCAAATGTGTTGTGTTGTAGACTTGAAAAGGTGATGGAGCAGGTTTTCCATGTTGTTCAGCCCTACTGTATGCCTGGCAGGTTGATCACTGACAAAAGGTACTATGTGGGACTTTTGATACATGTATTTATCACTTTCTATTGCCAATGTGTGAAGGGGCTGTAACTTAACGTCAAAAATGAAACCTTTCTTGACTTTCTCGGTTGTTTATAACGGCTTGTGGACTGATTTTTGTGTGGCATTATCAGGTGGTATTTTCAGCAAAAATCCAAAGAAAATAACCTTTATTCTAAATCCCAAATGCTTAGCCTACCTTTTTTCAATGCCTAACTTTTAAATGGAGTCCGCTATTATCAGTAAATGACCAGTGATAGTGACAGTGAAATTATTGTCCATAATGCGGGCTCTTGCCAAACTGAAGGATGTGTTTAATATCATACCAGTTCAGCTTTCACTTCTAAAATTGTTTAAAATGCCGAAAAAACAAAAATAATTTGTTTCTCAAATACTCAACGGAAGCTTGTCAA
The DNA here is from genome assembly GCA_029692085.1 of Gymnothorax javanicus. Taxonomy (NCBI): domain Eukaryota; kingdom Metazoa; phylum Chordata; class Actinopteri; order Anguilliformes; family Muraenidae; genus Gymnothorax; species Gymnothorax javanicus. Next base: position 108,439,115 of record CM056201.1, on the reverse strand, counting down.
CACAGTGCATATTATGGCTGCTCAAGAAAAGAAAGTAGAAGTTGTCTTCGGTTTTAAATATCTTGGTATCTAGCTTGATGACTGTCTTTCTATTAAACCCCACATTGAAAACCTTGTTAAACAGCTGAGACTGAAGTCAGGGTTTTATTTTAGAAATAAGTCCTATTTCTCTTTTGATGCAAGGAAGAGGCTGGTTTCCACTACTTTTTTTTTTTTTTTTTTACAGGTTCTTGATTGTAGTGATCAGTTACACATGCATGCATCTCCACATTGCTTGCAATAGATGTTGTATATCACAGCGCCTTGAGATTTGTGACACATTGTAAAGACTTACTCATCATTGTACTCTTTACACCAGGGCTGGGTGGTCATATCTGACCATGCGTTAGCTCATTCTTTCGTATTTGTTTATTTATGAAGCCATTTTTGCTTGACTTCCATCTTATATTTGTTCCTTGATCACACAGAGGTCTGACTGTAGTTATAGTCTGAGATCACAAGATGAGATTTTATTGTCTGTCCCAAGTGCTTCGGCCAATTTGAGGAAGAAAGTTTTTAAGGGCTGCACTCCCCTCACCTGAAGTGGCCGTCAAAGAGATTTGAAACTGAGGGACTTGGTTTTTCTGCCTGCTTATAAAGTTTGTATTAGTACAAGTACAATGGTGAATAAATTGGTTGGTTCTTGTCTTTGTCCATTGGTATTTTAATGTAAGTCCACATTTTATTGAATAGAGTCTATGTCCGTAGGTACTTCAATTAAGTCTACATCTTCGTGTTCATTGTCCATGCTTTCTTGTTATTTATTGCTGTGTTGTCTGAAACATTTTATTTTGCCATTTTGCCCAGGTGTCCCATGAACAGGAGATAATTGGTTTCAATGGATTAAAGAAATAAAAATAAAGAAATAAATAAATAAATGCACAATGGTTAGCTGTAATGATACAACAAGGTAAACTACAGTGATTCATGAAATGATGAATATGTGAACATTTCAGGATAATGCCAAAATAGTTATTTCTTTAGAATGTGGTTTGTACTTTTGTGGTGTGAATTAGTTCTTGTCTAACTATACTTACCCCAGTCCTATCATCTGTTTGTAACTAACGATAATTTAGGATTACATAAGTCATCATTGTCTCAACCCACTTCCAGACCCATGCAGTATGTTGTTAGTTGACAATAAAATTTGATAATGCTGATTCAGCGAAATGAGAGTTATGATGGAAGATATCTCATCAATAATGAAGTGTTGCGACACTTCTAGAATCCGCTAGAATTTAAAATAGGCCTGAAGTGCCACAGATTTGAATACAGCAGCTACATTTTATGGGCCCATATATGGGTCCTCAGGTTTTGCGGAGTTAATTTAAGCGACTCTTAAAATTCAAATTCTCTCGCAATTGCATTCTCTCACTCACTCTTTCACACTCTTTCTCTTATTCTGCCTGTCTTCCTTTCTCTGGCTCTGTCTATAAATGCCTGGACTTTCTCGTCAATATTAATGGACTCCAGGCTCTGCTATGCAGTTCCTTTAACTGTTGGCTCTCCTGCAATTTTCACCCAAGAAAACAGCAGTGATGTTCATATGCTTCACCAATGGTAACCCCACCCTTCCCCCACTGTGGCCTTCGCACTTTCTTCCTCTGTGGTTAGAAAGCTGCAGGAGGCTACTGCTCCTTGGCTGTTTCTCTCTCTTTCTCTCTCTCTCTCTCGCTCTCTCTCTCCTTCCCTCTCTCTCCATTAAATTCACTTTGCTTTATTGACATAACAATAGTACATTTCATATTGCTGCAGCATACAATGTAATATAAATTTTACATTTACCACTGAACAACACGGCAACATACAAAATTTGACAAAATCAATCGTAACCAAACGAGAGAACATCTTTCATCTCTCTCCACACCATCCTACCTCCTATTGGCACAGACGTGACTGAAAAAGGCCAACTGCAGACTGTCGCCAGGGTGTGTGGGAATTGCAGTTGACATTTGTTGTGGCTCTTGGGCCTCCTGTGTGTTGTTACAGAGTGGGAGGTGGGGGGGTGTTTAAACACTAGGGGCACGGCGGATTTACAGAAAATGTGATATCACTCTGTAATCTCTGTTTGGCTTCACCACCGCACAGTTCTGCAGCACTGTCTTCAAGTGAAAGCATGTGCAATGGTTTTTTTTTTTGTTTTTTTTTAGCTAGGCACAATAATAGTTTCCAGAAACTTCTGCCAGTGAGAACTGCAGCATTTAAGAACAGTTTCTGACAGCCTCTATAACAGAGTTCCTACACGTAGGATCTTCATTCCAGAGTTAGCCACATGACACATCCACTCAACTGAGTCAATAGCGGCTATTATGAAAACTGCCAGATCGATTTGTTATCTGCCATTTTGTTGTGAAATGTGAGGTTTTCACTCAGTATTATCCTAATGTTCGGTTTTTCTGTTCGTCTTAGACGTGAGTTTAGTCATGAGGGCAGTGAATGTCACAGTAATTGCCTCTTGTCATAATTTTAGCAATTAAAGGCTGAGTTTGTTGACGTTCAGCTGAAGACCGGGCCTGTGATTGTATGGTGTGTGGGCTCACATCAGGCCAACCTCGCAGATATTGTCAGTCCCTTGCTGTACTCTGTGGCTGTGCTCTGTGGCTGTGCTCGGTGGGAGTCTGGCTTTGTGATTCCTATCCAGCCAGGCGGATCTATTTTCCCTGTTTATCTTTCCCCTGTGGGCCGGCAGCACACGGTATCCTTTGTTGAGATGCTTTGGTCGGCTTTCCTTTGTCGTTCTGCAAGTCAAACTGTCCCACGTTAGAAGATGGGATGAGTCTTTGTCCACAGGGGCATAGATGCGCATCTGGTTTCCGTGGCTCGTCTCTGTGTAAAGGTTATGTCTTTCTCTGAGGGATCGTCTTGTGATACGAGCTGTAAAGCCACCTGGAGACTCTCCGTCAGTTCCGCAACCAGAATTTATTAGCTATTTTCGTATCGGTTGAATTATGGCCAATATGATAGTGTGTAAGCTGACAGACCTAACCCCGCAAAACCAACAGACGCACATATGGGTTCTTCTATTAGAAGATTAAATGCAGCTGCTGTATTTAAACCTGTGGGACTTTTGGCCAATTTTAAATTCTAGTGGAGATCCCAAGGTTTTCAACGATCCCAGATATATCCTGCTGAATTACAGAGAAATATGTATAAAATGATGCACAAGATCTAGATATTTTCCATTTGTGACCCGGAAAACATTGTGTCCCAGGTTTATATATTTCTCTCAATATAAGTGTGATGTAGCTTCTGTGAAGCACTGCAACCAGCAGATACAGAATATGTATGTGACACTGTCATCAGGATACAGGTGTTTCAACGCCACGAGTGCTGTTTATCTCTGCTTTAATTCTAACACAAACGTTTTGCTTGATGCGGTGGTAACAGCCTTAGTTCTAAACTGATGTCATCTCATGCTATTTAAATTGAACTATACTGCAACCTTTGATTAAACTCTCATGCATGCTCTCCGCATCAGGTGTAGCTCTCTGGTGGCCTCTCTTACACATTACTGTCAATGCAACGTTTATTTCAGGTCAAACCCCTATACCAACACACTTTACATGATACACATACGCGCCTTTTCTCTGGAATCCACCTGACCGGGCTCGGCTTTTTAAGTGCTGGTTGAGAAAATCGGAAGCTGCCGCTGATGTTGATGTGGCATTGTTGTGCCAGTAGAGGGAGCTCTTCACACTGGACCAAAAGCTAAACAATCCCAGAACATGCTAACTGAGGTAGTTCTGTAACTATAGGATATACTGTCATATATTTCAAGCTGGTTAAACTTAGGAACAAAAGTTTACCGGCTGCCTTAGAAATGTGAGTTGACTCAACTAAATGTCAGCAAACTCAACTCTAAGATAGGCTTTGTTTCACCCCACAATGAGTCAAGACCATTGGTACCTTTAAGTTTATCCTTTGAAAACTTGTGAATTTGAGTTGCTTGTCGAAAACTTGTCATAACGTGCGTATTCAAAGAGAAGAAATAATTCCACATGACTTAGTGAGGTTCTCATTTTTTACAATCTTGATTTTAATCATAAGAACTTTCATTGAATTATTACTGATTTTAAATGCAAAGATCAACGTTCCTCTCGTATATCAGGCCAAGTGTCGATCTTGGCTCGTTCAGAGTAGCGATCCATATTCCCAGTTCCTCAGTGTATAAAGCCACATGAAGATCTGGTGATGCCGGTTGAAGGGATGAAGATGGATGATGACGAGAGAAAGCAGCACACCTAGAGGGGAGAGTGACTCTTCTAATCTCAGCGGAGCCCTAATATGAAGCCTGAGTCACTCAGAGAGGGGATTTTACATTCAAGCAAAATCTCAGCCGCCAAGAGTAAGACGTGAGTGATGTCATAAGTTGGCTTCACAAAAGACCAGCTTGTCAAACCTATGGAAGCATGAAAAATAAAACAAGAAAGGAAAAAGTAAAGCGGAGGATCGCATTTTCATTTTCATTGTGAGACAAATGATGCATTTGCTTCTTGAGCAGGAAAAGTATCTCTGAGAATGTATTTTCATTTTAATGTTGTCTGCTATTTGCTTCCATACAAACCGCAGGAGGTTACAAAATGGCAAATCATTGTGTCTCAATGGCTGTGAGTCCCCCATGTGACTTTTTTATGCCTGTGGAAATTTTCCTGACTACCTGTGGAAAATGTATAGTGTCAATCGTTCATGCTGACACATGTAAAGTAAAAGAACTGATCACATTCAAAGTATGACCTACTGCATTTTAAACCAAAAGAAGTCATGCACCTCTTCTCTGGGAGTTTGATCTAAACTGGAGAATTACAACCATAAACCGTCCGAAAGGAGCAAAAGATAATGTTAATAGTCTAACCCGCTGCACATTTAATTTTACAGAAGAACAAGAGAGGTAGTTTAAACAGAAGATTACAGAGGGTTGTTAAATAAAGATCAGAATTTGGCTGAAACGCTTAATCAAAAGTAATTAATGAAGTGCTCTGCTGGAGCGGAATCCAGGATAGTCCTCCCTCAGGGCAAGGATTTAGAGGTACTTGGATACAGTGGCCTTTACGGATCAAAGCCCCACTTTAAAGATGGGTGGCCTAATGCTTTGACATTGAAAGTAGACATTTACAGAGCTTAGCTTTGTTCTGGCTTTTCTGTTCTGAGCTTTGCCTTGTTCAGTCAGCCAAAAGTTCAGCAAATCCTGAGGGGACATAAAAGTTTGGTTTGTCGGTCTGGTTGCCTCAGAGTTGGTTAAAGCTTCGTGGGGGAGTATTTTCCATGACGTAAGATGGGACTGTGAACATTTTTAGCTGTCATCATGGAGTAGAGTTGAAGACCGCAATGGAAAAATGATCAGAGTCATTTTCACGTTGTGGAGAAATGATTAATTAAAAATTCAAAACGATTTTAGAAACAAACCACTGGAAAAATATGCAAAAAATAGAAAATATACAATATATTATAATAATATATAATATTATTATATATTATTATAAATATTATAATAATATGTAAAATATACAAAAGAGAAATATGTTAAATTTGGACTCTGATCGTTTTGCCTTTGTGGTCTTCAGCTATTGAAGCTGGAGAACATTTTTCAATAAAGGATTTATTTATTGAATCAGTCATTCACGCCATATAACCCAGGGACCCATTTATGCGTTTGTCAGATGCAGCTACAGTATTAAAACCTGTGGAACTTCAGGTCTATTTTAAATTTGAGAGAAGACCCCAAGGTTTCCAATGATCCCAAATATGATCCTGCTGAATTACTGTGAAATGTGTATAATTTGATACAAAAGATCTAGATATTTTCCATTTGATGGAAGGCTGTGGCCATAAAAACATGGGGTCCTGTGTTTGAATATTTCTCTCAATACAAGAGTGATATCGCTTCAGTGAAGTACTGCAACCTGCAGATACAGAGTATGTATGTGACATTGGTCTACAATATTAAAAAGAAAGTTTTCCCAGACTTTTAGTCTACTTAAGGGAAAACTTAAGTGGAAAATTAGAGTTTAAGGGGTTAATTTGTTCATTTGCTGTGCTTGATACGAGTGTGTGCTTGCATGGTTAGCTGGTTAATGAAAAAGCAGTTTACAATCGCTTGTCAGCTGGCATCACCACCAGTTCCACATGAACGATGGAAGAATTAGTGGCTCCATCTCCACAGGACTGATTCTGCCCCACATCGTTAACCCTCCTCTTCGTACACGACGATGCCTTAAATCTCCTAACGATTAACCACTCTATATTCATGAGGTCTTCCACACGAGGCTAAAGCTGGAGTAGCCCAAATTGAAATGTAACAGCAAAGATTTGGAGGGTTCTCAGAGAATAAAGTATTTGGATTAAACATTTACTTATTTAGATTGCAAGCTAAAAATCTGTCATCAAATCTTGTTTTAAAAGTAATGTGAGCATTATGTGCTTTTCCTTTGCAGGTTTTTGATCGTCAGAAGTGTTGTAATAGATAAGCCTGCATTTCTGAATACTTTTTAATGGAATACAGTTTTACTGCCTACAGTGCTTGGGCAGTGTCAAATTATGGATCTTTGTGCCATAAATAGTCAAAATGATTGTGCTAGTAGTTTTCAAAAATATTTACATGGTTAAGAATTGAATGACACATTGTTTATTGATTGTAATTTACATGGTACATTAACATTTTGGTCTGTGTCAAACCAGAAGTGAGAAAACAATATGCATAAAATTCTGAGAGACGTGTTTGCGAAATGTGATTAGATTGGACAGGCCTAGTAATTTGCATGAAGCTAATTAACCAAAATCCACACTGCCCATACCATTGCTCTGGCTGTGAATCAGACCAACTTTATCATTTCCATGCTCATCAATCAGCAGCAAATTAGTTATGCTTTCATATTTAATTGTTCATGTGCTGAGAGAAATTTGATGTGAATGTGAACATTCTCATGTGATAATTGTTTTTTTTGTTTTTTTGTTTTTTTTCAAGAAAGCCAGTTATTCTCTAAAACGCTCCTCATGGAGACACCTGTATAAGTCAGTCATAGAGATTTGCAATAATGACAAATATTAATTTGTACAACTAACTTATAATTTGTCCATAGCTTATATTTCTGTTCAAAGATAGACGTATCTTGCTCATCATAACAGAAATGGACATAAAATATTTTTTTCGGAGATCTTTTGTGGAAAAAAACGTCCCCACGATACTACACTACTACACCCCCGAAATATTATCCTGTTCTTGATTTTTGCGTTTAGTTCCCAATATCCAAACTAAGTTTAGAGGAGATCAATTTTACAACATCACAACTACTGATAATAATATGAAAGCAGAACTTGGTCATATAACAGTTGAATGCTCTCAGCATTGCTTCTGAAAATGGGAGGAATGTTGTAACAGGTGCGTATCAGCTTAGGGTGAATACTTTGAAGGGGACTTTATGTAAAATGTGTGTGGATTATTTTTTAAAACTGAAGTCTTGAAACTATTCGATAGCTCCTCGTCATTAAAATCACGTGCACTGCAAGTTAAGAGACAAAGGATATCACTTGAAGAACAGAAATGATCTAGAAACCTACGGAAAAAAAATCTTTTGATTTTTGGTGCCTCCAGTGGAAAAAATTACATAAATTATTCATAATTTCCAAAGAATATTTAATGGATCCAATTTAGTTTTCCAAGGTAATTACGTGTGTCCAGAGTGTTCGTTGTATTTTATTTTCATCTGCATACCCTAAAAATGTACACCTAAGCGCATTTACATTTCATGTGCTTGTGTCTATGTCAGTGTGTTTCCTTCTGACATTTTGTCGATACAGTAAGGCTTGTCTCAGGATGTTCTCCAGTGTAACTCGGAGCAGGTGTTTTGTTAAACAAAATGATTTCAGGGAGATTACAACGAGACCTGGGTATACGAGGCAGCTGGGGAACTGTCCTCTTTTTCTCATGTCGGAGCTCAGCAAGTTTCCCAGCTCTCCCTTTGATACGATATGTATCAGCTGAGATTGTTTTTCTTTGCGCACGTTAACTTCAACACAGTTTAATGGGAAATTAATCCAATAAAAAGTGTACTCCAGATTATTGGATCAAATACTGAGATGGGTCAGTTTATTTTTTACCTCTTGCCCTCATCTCAGTACAGTCCAGTTTAAATCATTTTGATTCTAAAGTCATATTTACCTGAAATTGACGGCCATTTTCCAGGAATAAGACATTGTTCAGGCCATGAATATACCGAAACGTGTCAAATTAATGTAAGCATTAGCATGAACAGTCTTACTAAGGTGTTGGGACTCCACAAGCTGCCAGATCAGAGTTTACAAGTGAAAAACTTAACTGGAGGGAAAGACCACCATTTTTCTGAGAGATCTTCCCTCATTTGGTGTTTTGACGATGGTGACGGAGAGCGCTAACACGTTGTTCCAAAATCTCCCTCATGAGTTCAGTTGGTTTGTGATCTGGTGAATAGGAGGGTGGTGGATATGCTCAGGATCATTTTTATACTTATAAAACCATTCAGTGACCTCTTGTGCCTGTGTTATCCTGGAAGAGACCCCTCCCATCATGGTAGTAATGCTTCATCACAGGATATAAAGGTGATTCACACAGAATAACTCTGCGCTGATCTGCAGTGACCCTTCTGCCTTTAAGGGGACGAGTGTGCCCAAACCATGGCAGGAAAATTAACAGAAGCTTCTGCATTTGTTAGATTTGTCCGCATACTTAAATAAGTTTTTTCCTCAAATTTGTTTGCCATCTGTAGACTTATATGTAGTTAAGCTAATAAACAGGCGAAAAACACTTTCTTAAATGGTAACAGTAAAGTAATACTATTCTTTCTGTCTCTCTGCTCCTCCATCTCTCTCTTTCTCTCATTGTCGCTATTTTTCTCCTTTCCTCCTTTGCTCATTCCCTTCCCACAGGGACTCGTAGGGGAGAAGTATGGAAGCATCCGGATCCCGGGAGAGGTGGAGTCCGCCGAGTTCGAGATGATCCTGGACGCTGCTATAGAGGCTGGACTGGACACCCGGATCCTTGAGGAGTGGTACTGCCGGGACGAGAACGCCGTCCCACCCGCGTACTACCTCAAACCCAAATCGCAGATGCTGAAGAACTACCACAACTCGGTACGAGAGCTTCAGCCTCCCAAAGCTGGCTTTTTTGCGGCTCCCATATGAAATGAACATATAGAAAATATATATTCTTATTCTTACTGTGACACAAGAGCAGGTGTTAATAGGTAGTGGCTTTCAAATATGTATTTCAGGTAATGTGGGTCAGAATTCACAATTATTGTATGCCGAACAGTACAATATCTTGGCTGCAGGGTGATCATGAGGACAAAGTAGAAGTGAATAATTATACATAACACAGAAAGACAAAAGTAGAAATACTACAGTCGGTGTATTCTGTATGGTATATTATTGGAAGCACCTTTTGTGGGTGTCGTTTTGGGCGAATTGGAGTCCCCCCAGGGTTAGTACTGGGACCACTGCTCTTCCTCATTTACATAAATGCCCCCGACTGGAACAGTGAAAGTGCATCAGTGAAATTTTCAGGATACACAAATTTGGAAGGGTCAACCGACAGTTTCTTGTCCACTTACTGTAGATGATTCAAGAAGCTTTGTATAGAATACGGAAGTGAGTGTATGTGTGGAAAATTAAATTTAAGGTAGCTTAATGTAAAGTTCTACATGTGGGGAATAAAAACACAACACAAAACCGGGTGCAAATTGGAATGTAGTGATTGCGGTATTGCAGTAAAAAGAAGGCCGACAATGTAGTCTTGATACACACATTTTCATACAGAAAATACAGTGTGAAATGTGTGATATTTGACTCATGGCGTTTCAGGGAAACATGGTGGACACCTGTGGGAAGTAATTTTGGGCCATTGCAGGTGGGACTATGACGAATCAGCAGGAGCTCCTCACTGTTGCCGATTTCATACGGACCTATCAACACCCCTCCTGCTGTCATCTGTCCGCAGTCCTCTTTCACTCTGTCTATTCTCTTTTTCTTGCTCACTGGCCCTTTTATCTGATCTATCTCCTCCGCATTGTCCTCCGTGCGCTTTAAGGTCAGCTGTCTCATCATTCACTCGCAATTTTCTCACAATATTTTTGAAGTATTGCCAAATTCCATTTCGTTTTTCCTCGCAGATAGAGTCGAGCAACACCAAGAGTGACACTTCTTGGAGGAACATTTCGGAGGAGATAAAGAAGATCTTCAGGACTGCAGTTTTACAGCTACAGGAGAAAGGCACCCTGAAACCCAGCCAAGCCAAGAGGTTTCTCTGCTCTGGTCAGCATTTCAGCATATTTTCACTGAATATTTTCATACTCGTGGTCAAAGAAAGGTATTTTCAGTCTCAGTCAATCACGCTGCATAATTACACAGCAGCTATTTAGCTGGCAGTCTTATCCAGAACGAACTAAACAGCTTTTGCATTTTTATAAGTGCCAAATTTATACATCACATGAAGATTACTTAAATTTCTGACAGCTGTGCTTCAAGTGAGACGTTAAAGGGAAGGTCAGAACTGAAGCTTGCAATGAACTCCTGATGACAACTTTGAATTTAATTGACTTGAATTTCAAGCAAAGCTGTTTATAAGAGGATGGGACCAGAAAGTTTTTAGTAGCCCCCAAAATCCGAATTCAAGTCATATGAATGCTGGTTAAAAGTGCACTTGACAAAATAAACAGCGCTGTGCCATATCCACACGCATGCCCTCATGTTCTTCCACTTTTACAGGTGAATTGAGGTCATTTAGGAATATCAGTGCAGAATAAAAACTGATGACATGTTTCATATGGGTGTCGACACTTTGGGTCAAATACAGAGCAGGCTCTTCTGTGGAATTATGCGCTAAAAAACTCCATCGGCACAATCTTTCTGGGATCCTCGGAGATAAATTCTGGAGTGAACTACTGCGTATCAATATTCTGCTCTTGCTGGCAGACACTCAATGAACCCGATTTGTAGAGCTTTCATGGGCTCCTGTTGGGTTGAGTTAAGGGATTGTGTCGAAATGCCTTTCTCTTGGGATTAGGGAAGCTACAACTTTACCCAAGTCAAGTAATATAAGCATCGAGTCCAAGGGTGAGAAATCCTGCTCCTGGGCAGCCAGAGCCCCGTGTGTTTTAGATGTCTTGCTTCTCTAACACACCTGATTCAAATGATTATAGCTTGTCAAAAACTTGTTTATGAGACAGACATTTGATAAAAATCTCAGAATCTCTGAAAATAATTTCTGGTGTATTAACTTCTTTACTCCTGAACGCATACGCTCGACTGTTGGTTCAAAATACCTCACATAAAAGGCCTCATACCTGAACTGAATAAAATCTGCTCAATGTGACTTTTGTTGAAATATTTGGGTTTATTGAATTATTAAAAAAGCGATAGATTACTTATTTTATTGGGGAGTGCATTTTTTAAAATATGAATGTTTTTCGTTCTATTTTCAGTCGTGTTAACGCTTTTCTCTCTTCTGAATTTAGCTCTTGAGGACGAGCTGGACTTCGCCTTGGGTAAGCAGACGCCAGCCTTCCTGAAAAAGTGCGTGTGCTACATCAGGAAGATCTCCAACTTCGACCGGCACGCCAAGATCCCGGAGATGGCGCGCTACATGGACATCGTGGTGAACGGGGATCGGGTCATGCGCAACCAGGAGGCGTATGAGCGACTGCAGAAGATCCGCGATGAGTTCATCCCCACCATCGTGGCGACCTCTAACCTCCGCGTCTACTCCTCCGTCACGCACTGCGACATGAAGCTGGGCTACTCCCAGGAGGTGGAGAGCCACTACGTCGAAGGCCTTTGCAAGCAGTTCTACGAGGACATGGTGGATATCATCCAGGCCACCGTCCAGCAGAACTTCGACACCGAGACGGACCCGCTCTACGACGACATTATCCAACACCTGTCCCTGTGCAAGACCTACTCCAACTTCTACCAGTATAAGTGCGAGAACCTGGGTCTGGTCCACAGGTACATTCTGCCGACCAAAGGAGGCAGGATTAGCCCCCTGGTGGTGTATGGTGGACCCTGCACGGGGAAGACCCTTCTGCTCGCTGAAGTGGCCAAGCAGGTAGAACTTTATCTCGCTTTTCCTCCCCTGCTCAGGCCATCATGCAGCCTTGTTTGAATGCTCAGAAGTAACCCTGTGGCAGGTCGAGGTATCAGCGGCCACTGGCAAAGCCTCAATAAACATAGAACTCTCAAATAAGGTTTTAGCTCTCACGTGTCAGAGGATGGAGGAAAAAAAATGGATTAGTTAATTCCAAAATGATTTAATATTTTTTTCATTTTTGTTTTTTTAAACATAATACATTTTATTTTTTTTTCCTGAATGGATTGAGGTTAAAGGTACAGCACTATTTGGCTTGCTGGAATTCCAGTCACAACTTGTTTCACACTTCTGCTATTTTTGACTAAGGCTGTCCTTTCACTTGTGTAGGTGCATGCTCCTGTGTGTGCAAATGTTAGCATGGTTGTTTGTGGTGAGTGTAAGGGAGGTGTGTGTGTGTGAGAGCAAAAGTGTCAATTATTTGTGTATGAGGGTTTGTGTGTGTGAGTGAAAGTTTTTGAGCATGTGTGTGGATGTTAGTGTTGGTTTACACGTGTGAGCATCTATGCGTGCATGCATGCATGTGCATGTTTGCGTGTATTGCATGTGTGTGGATATTTGTGTGGGTATGCGTGTGTAGAATGTATGTGTGCATGCATGAGCGTGTTTGTGCCTATTGCGCGTAAGTGGATATTTGTTGGTTTGCGTGTGTAGCATGTTTGTGTGCATGCGTGCTCATGTAAGCGTGTGTTGCATGTGCTTCCGTTTGTCCGCAGCCGGTTGGTTCCTGCGGCGTGTTGGGGTTTGTCCTGCAGCGTCCCTCTCGGTCAGCCGCAAGCCGCGCTCTGCTTCTTCAGCCTCAATAATTGATGCCGTGAAATTGGCTCTTGTAAGATAAAGTGATTTACTTTATGGAATATGGGCAGAGTGCCACGCTCTGCTGCGGCACACATATCCGGGAGAGCTGCCAAGCTCCTCCAGTTTGTTCCACAGTTCAATGCATTTAAAAGTTCACTCATCCCGGTGCAACAGTGCGGACACCGGCAGGGGTGAAATTTCGGCTTAAACACGGGAGCGCGATGAAAAGTGTTGCTGTCTGTGAGAACTTTCGCAGTGACACTGCATCCAAAGATCTGCAGTACCTACCTGGTTAACCCTCTACTGCTGTAATTACAGTCTGTACCATAACCACAAATTAAATGTCTCTATATCAAATGTTTTGGGAGTATGTAGCCCAAAGCAAAAAAACTGTGTCACTACCCAAATATTTACCGATTGTATTTCAGGAAAATCGTAAAAAAAAGCTGCCCCTCAAATGAGATCTTTGGCTGTTTCCCTCTTCTCATAACGTAATTACTGAGGCAAACATTCAAATTCAAACTGCAAATATTTTAAGTCAATGGACTGGCCTCTGTGTTCACCGTAGATCAGAGCAACAAAGAAATAAAGAGCAAAGCATCCGGCAGTGTTTCCTGCTCGTGTTAGCCGAAGGGTCTGTAGAGACGGGGTTGGTGTGGAAATTTTGGCCGTGGGAGACGTGTCACGCAGCCCAGGGCAAGGAGGTGACAGACTTCAATCACAAACGTTTGTTCGGTTCTGATGAGTTGAGAGACCCGGATTCCCTTAGGGTTCCCCCGAGTTAGCACAGATGCATCCTGGGAGTTCAATTATGGCAGGTTGTTAACCTCCTGAAACAACTCCGGATTATTGATGGCCCATGAGCCAGGGAACCTTTCCAGTGATTTCATGAACTTGGTTTTATTTGCTTTTTTATTTTCCCCTGTCACAAGGTGGAAGGGGGATATAGCAGTCCCTCCAGGAAGTTGCGCTGTCGCGATCGCAACTATTAATGCAAATTCTACCAATCCATGCAAATTTTGCGCTGCCTTGCAATTTTGTCCAGTGAACCGCGACTTTTCCACAAATTTGACCAATCACCTTAGTCCCCCTCGCCATGTGCATCATCATGAAGACACAGACTCACTTCTTGTTAAATCCTGAAGGGACTGATATAGGAATGAGTGCTGTCCTTCAGTGTGTCGTCCGTCTGTCTGTCCGCATGTCTATCTGTCACTTCTTTTCCGGGCCATAACTTTGAAAATGCTCTACATTTTCCTGCAAAATATAATATATAAATACATCTTATTGTGTAGATGTGCCTTTCCATACGTCCATCTCTCCTTGTGCCCGTTGGTTTGTCCCTCCATTGCAATTAGTTTCCAGATTGTATAGAAATTGCACATTCGTCAAAAGTGCAGTTGGTCTTGGTCTACAGGAGCCACTGGGGATTTACTAGAAGACGTTGAGTCTCATTTTCTAGTTGCATGATTATTGCAACCCCAACTCCAAAATGCAAATGGAAAATAAAAAATTTACTTGTATTTAATTGCTAGCAATATGACGACAAGGTATTTAATATTTTATCTGGTCAACTTAATTTTACTGGGAAACATCATCCACTCCTGCCATTAAGAGCTGTAACACATTCTAAAGTAAGTGGGGACTGGGGCAATTCCAGCTTTGTCATGAGGTGTAAGCTTCAAATAATAATGTCATTAGATTCGGCTGATGTCAGCAGGTGATTGTACATTTTGATTTGGTTCAAAAGCAGCGTCCAGGAAAGGCCGAGTCTTTCAGGTGCGAAGATGGGCCAAAGATTGCCAATTGCAGAACACAATTAAAAGATTTTCAAAATCTGGAGGAATTTCTGAGCGTAAAGAGCAGGGACGCAGCCCCAAGCTGATTATCCGAGATTCCCAATTGCTCCGACGGCACTGCATTGACAACCATCATTTATTTATGAGTGTTATAACCACATCGGCTCAGGATTACATTAGCAAACCCTTGTCAAGCACCACAATACATAGTTACGTCCATAAATGCCTGTTTAAACTTTCAAAAAGAAAACCTCCGTGAACAGTGCCCAGAACTGCCATTGACTTCTCCGGACGTTGAGGGATCTGTGATGGATCATCACTCAGCGAAAACCTATACTGCGGTCAGCCAAATCAATATCTCCAGTTGTTTATAGAAGAAATGGACGGCGTGTGCTCTGGACTTCAGAAGAAAAAGACTATCTAGGCTGTTAGCAGCAAAAAGTCCACAAGCCATGCTCTGTAATAGAGTGGGGGTTGCATCAGTGCCCTCGGTACCTCACTGCTCTGTGATAAAACAATCAATGCAGAAAAGTACACTAAAATTTTGGAGCATATATCCTGCCTCCAAGATGTCATCTTCTTTAGGGACGCCCATGCATATCCCAATGAGGAGGCGCAAAACTGCATTCTGCATGCGTTACAAAGCCATAGCTGTGTGGAAAAAAAGGGTGCGGGTGCTGGACTGGTCTGCCTGCAGTCCTGACTTTTCCCCAGTGCAGAACTCGAGAGATGCAAAATGCGACAACATAAATGCCCTACTGCTGCACAGCTTAAGGCTTGAAAAGTTTCTAAACAAACTCTTCATTTGTTTGCTGGGAGAATGGGACAAAATTATACCTGAAACACTCAATCACTCGTTGTCATCAGTCATCAAATGTTTATTTGGCATGAAAAGGAATGGCAACTTAATGAAATTGAATATATTTTACTGTAACTTGCAACGATCAAAATTGCTGCGTTTATTTTGAAAAATCATGAATCATGAAAAATTTATTTGGTGAAACATCAAATAATGTGCTTTTGTATGGTTTTTATGGTGATACAGGTCAAAGATAATCTACAAATTTACAAGTTTTTAGTTTTAATCTTCATTTAATGTACAGTCCCAACTTTTTCTGATTTGGGGTTGTAATAAATTGGAGATTACTGTAATTCTACTAGATTGTTTTTTGCTTAGCTTACCTTTTTAGATGTCATATTAATTTTTAGCTCACCTAGACCGAAGATCCGGTGGGCTTGTGTCATGGCCTGTCTGTCCGTTCTTGTCGTAGTTGTCGTCGTCGTCGGCGTCGTCCGTAAACATCATCTTCTCTGAAACCGCTGGGCCGATAAAGCTGAAACCTGCCACATATGTTCGTACCCATGAGGAAACCAAAGTTTGTTCATGGTGTTCAGATCCAATTTCATATGGGTTCATTCTGAAGCAGTTTTTGAGGCGATTAAGCTGATTTTTGGTAACTGGGTATATGGAAGCAAGCCCTAAAACATATTTGATGGGTTTTTTAAATGATGAAATTTGACTTTGATTTTACCTCAGCACTTTGGCCATGCCCACTTTCAAAGGTGTCTACTTGAAATGTCTTCTAATCTGAAACCACTGCACCGATAAAGCTGAAACTTGGCACATATGTTCCTACGCATGAGGACACCAAAGTTTGTTCATGGCGTTATTTAACAGCCTGTACAAGTATAAACAGTCCAGGTGAGCTGCAGTGCCCGTGGCACTTTTTTTAAATTACGCTGTGCGCCTCGTTATTTGGTCAGACTGTCATATTGGTGTTAATCACCTGTTATTGTTTTTACAATAGGCAGGACATGTGGTCTCTCTCGGAGTGACATTAAATTATTTGCTTACTACTGGCTCACTAGAGTAGTGCTTTTGCTCTCAGTCTACTGGAGCTGCAGGGGATTTACTAGAAGAGGTTAATTAATACCTCTTATAATAAAATAATAGAGGTTAAATCTGTTGTCAAGTCCCACATCATTTGAAATTAGTATCGCATGTTTCGTGGGTCTCACATTTCTTTCAGTTTATTGTTTGACTTAATTGAATGATTGCCTCGTTACCTCCCCAAGGCCCCGTATTTATTCCTTTTCCCAACTGTTTCTCATTGTTACTCGTTGTTTCTGTGCATTTAAGTTCCTGTTTGTCAGTCTGTCTTTGCCAGATTGTGTTGTGATCGCGCTCGTGCTCGTTACCTGCTCTCTAGTGTTTTCATCTCCTTGTTACTGGCATCTGTTGCCTTGCCTCTGTCTGCTGTCCTGTATGTTCCAGTTTGCGCTGACAATTTTGAACCTTTGTATCGGTTTTGAAACCACCACAGGTCTAAAACTTAAGAAATGTTTCAAAGCAAAGTAGTGAACAGTAAATTGTCTGATAACTAAACTGCAGCTATTATAAATCTTTTGATAGGATATTGAATGATAACTGCATATGACCCTCAACAATAGATTGGTAGTACTGATAGTTTTAATACTGTAATTTATCTCTCTTTTACGTTTCAGTCTTATTCATGGCTGCAAAAAGAATTGGGACCAGAGGCAGATCCAGTGGTCATTGTCAGGTTCATCGGCACAACGGAATTCTCAACCGACCTGCGCACTTTACTGCAGAGCATCTGCGAGCAGATTGCCATCAACTACCGCTGCCTCATCCACTTCCTCCCCCACAAGATCGAGGAGATGAGGGAGCTCCTGGTCAACCTGCTGGGGGAGTCATCCTTCCAGCGACCCCTGGTCATCATCTTGGATGCTCTGGAGCAGCTGTCAGAGGCTGACGAGGCCCGGAAGCTGTGGTGGCTCCCAGCCCACCTGCCGCGGACAGTCCGCATTGTTGTCTCAACTCTGCCCAACAAGCACGGTATCCTGCAGAAGCTCAGGTCCCTGGTCCACGAGGAGAGCCGCTATGTGGAGCTGACGCAAAGGGACAGAAAGCTGTGCAGCCAGACGCTCAAGCACCAGCTCTTGGATGTCAAGCGCAAGGTGACCTCAGGCCAGCAGATCTACGTCAATGAGGCACTGGCAAAGTGCACTCTGCCTATGTTTGTCAACCTGATCTACCGGGAGGTGTTGCACTGGAGGTCACATAAGGATGTCGATGACACATCTCTGTGCTCTACAGTGCATGAAAGCATTGAACAGCTCTTTTTCTCAATTGAGAACAAGCTGGGCTCCAGGTTTGTGTTCAGGGCACTGGGCTACATCACCCTTGCCCGGGCTGGGCTTACTGAGATGGAACTTGAAGACATTCTGTCTCTGGACAACAGTGTCCTGAGTGACATCATGGTGAGCTCTAACCTCAAGAACCCGCTGCGGATCTCTTATGACCTAATTGCCCAGCTCAAGGAAGAACTAGAGGGGTATCTGGTCGAGAGGCAAATTCGAAATGTAACGCTCATGGTGTGGGCTAACCGGCACTTGCAGCTCATTGCCCAGAAGCTCTATCTGAGTAATGAGGAGGATGTCCACCAGATGCATAGCCTCCTGGCTGAGTATTTCCTTGGAGCTTGGTCTGGAGGCAGGAAGAAGATATTCCACTGCGACAACAATCATTTTGCCTCCCTCACCATCTCCCACCACAGGAACCCCCACCACCATCATGGCAGCGATAAGGCAAATGCTGATAAACACTCCTATGACCGGCAAACTCCGGAGCAGCCCTGGGTGTTCCAGTGCAATCTGCTGGAGCCGGACATCTTCTTTGTTAATCATCGAAAGATGACAGAGCTGCTGCACCACCTGACTCGCAGTGGGCGCACGGATGACCTCATGTATGGTGTCATCATGAACTTCAGCTGGCTGTACACCATGATCAAGATCGGGCAGTTTGATAAAGCACTGTCAGACATCGACCTGGCCTACAGCTACTCACAAGAGAAGGAGATAAAGTTTTTAGCAACAACTTTGCGCAGTATTAAAGTGAAGGTGGCCCGCAACCCAGCCTCATTATCTGCTGAGCTCCAGCAGAGACTTCTTCCAGTTGTAACTTCCTTGCCCAAGCTACGACATCTTCTGCTGGAGTGTGACAAGGATGGACCAAAGTACTGTTCCATTGTGCCCCTCCACTCTGCTATGGATGTGACCTATAGTCCTGAGAGGCTGCCACTTTGCTCCAGCTACATGCAAATTGTAGAGATTCTCCCCACCTTTGCCCCCAATATCATCATCGTAGCCCTGGAGGATGGCACAGTTAGCACTTGGGATGTGGAGAGCCGACAGCTCCTGAGACAGATTGATACTGCACGCTCAGTGGTCCTGGGGATCCGCCTTACTAATGACGAAAAGTACCTGGTGGTGGCCACAACCAAGAACACTCTGCTTATCTATGACAACCACAAGTCCTGTCTGCTGTCTGAGGTGGAGGTCAAGGGTTCCAAGCAGTGTGGTATTACAGGAGGTGTGGCTTTCATTAATGGGTTCACCCTCTCCAGCCACCATGCCCTGGCTTGGCTTGAAGCCAGTAAGGATGTCAATGTCATTGACCTACTCTACGGCTGGCCGCTCTACCAGTTCCATTGCTGGTATGAGGTCACCTGCGTCCAGTGCTCACCAGATGGGATGTATGCCTTCTGTGGACAGTACCTCAACACTACCTCCATCTTCCATCTAGGGAGTGGAGACAAGCTGGCCACTGTCACCTCTGAGTTCTCAGGCGGATTTGTAAAATCACTCCTGGTCCTTGACACCATCCATCAGATGGTGATGATCGACAATGAGGGAAGCCTGTCAGTATGGAACACAAAAGAGATCACCAACCCTAAGCTAATTGAAGACTATGACTGCAGGGGAGATGATAGTGAAGTGATCACCATCGAGCTGTCAGAAGACCAGCGATCTATCCTCATCTGCAAGGCCCGGAGCATCGAGGTCCTGGACACCAGGCTCTGGAAGATGGTAGAGAAGTTTAAGGCCAAGCGCAGTGAGCGCTTTGTTGCCGCAGTCCTCTCAAAAAATGCCCAGAGCATTGTGGCATCCATGGAGAATACTTCGTCCATTTTTGTGTGGCGCAGAGACAGTGGCCAGTGCATGGCCAGCCTTGTGGAGATATCTGGAGCCATTGTGAAGCTGATTAAGTCCACGCATCACAACCTGCTTCTGTCTGTCGCCAGCAGTGGGGTCCTCTCTGTCTGGGACATAGACATCATCACCGCTATGTCGAATATTGACAAGACGGGGAAGCGGATCCAGAGCCTGCAGATGTCAGGGAGGGAGGACTTTGTTTTTACCATGGATGGTTCAGAGTCTGTACACAAATGGAACTTCAGCACAGGCTTCATTGAGACTGTGTTTAAGCATGAGGGCATTGTGGAGAACTGCGTCCTCACATCCTCTGGTGATTTGATGGTTACCTCAGATGATAAGTGCAGCCAGTACATCTGGCAAACAAACACAGGTGAGAACATATTTCGCATAAACGGGCAGAAGATCTCCCAGCTCCTGATCACCCACAATGATCAGTTCGTGGTCTCCCTCTGTGAGCAGAATGCGTCCAGGGTGTGGAGACTAGCTACTGGCCACAAAGTTTGCAATATCTTGGTGGCCCTGCAGAATGCTTTGATCACCACTGCCAACACATTCCTGGTCGGAACAACAAAAAATAAGCTGTTGGCTGTGAGTCTGTGGTCAGGCAGCGTATCAAAAAAGTTCATCTGCGACGAAGGCATCACTATCGTCAACTTCAAGCTCATTCCGGACTGCCCTGACTTTGTTGTCTTCATTACCTCTACGGAGACGGTGTTCATCTGGAGCGTAGCTGATGAGTCAATTTGCCGGAGAGTGCAACTGCCCAGTAACTTCCTGAAAAACTTGGAGGACTTCCAAATTTCCCCTAATGGCAAGCTGGGCATTGTCTCCAAGGGGGACGAGAACATCAACGTCCTGGACTTGCACAGTGGGAAGCTCGGATTGTCCATGCAGCAGGGATCATCTGGCGGCAGAAGCTTTCGAGGGACGGCCGCTACCTGGTCTACATCTGCTTCCGGAACTGTGAGGAGGATGACGATGCTGGGGTCGTGTCCAGCCTCATTGTCATGAGACTGGCTGACGGGAAGAGCATTGGCACCTGTTCCCTTTACAAGACACCCACCTTCCTCTGCCTGTCCCAGAGGGCGCTCAACATCATCATCGGCTTTGAAGATGGCAGCATTGGCACCTACACCGTGGTGGACCGAGTTGATGCAGCCCTGAAAATCAAGATCGCCACCTCCAACAGCCGGCAGATCGTCAACAATGCCTCCCAGAAGGTTAGACCCAAATGTGGCACCTTTGCCTTCAAAACCATCGCCGACTGCATTTGGAGGGAGTCCACCGAGGTCTTCTCTAGGGACAGCCCCATAAACGTGTCTGATTCAGGCGAGCCGGAGACCACAACGCCAACAAAGAAGAACGAATTGCTGCAGTAAGGGGATTGACAGCCCTCTTCTTGTTTACAACTTTCTGTGTGACGCAGTTGCTATTGAGCATGATGCTATCGCTGCTGATGATGATGAAGATGATCTTGCACTGAATGGAGCTGCAGTCAATTCTATTGCCTAACGACTGTTTATTAGTGGGATGTGTAACAAGTTCCCCTAC
Organism: Gymnothorax javanicus; assembly: GCA_029692085.1. Taxonomy (NCBI): domain Eukaryota; kingdom Metazoa; phylum Chordata; class Actinopteri; order Anguilliformes; family Muraenidae; genus Gymnothorax; species Gymnothorax javanicus. The sequence goes on along the minus strand of CM056201.1, from coordinate 108,417,794 downwards.
TAAGTGCGCTTTGTTGCCTTTGGCAGTTTATGAAATTCTCGTTTAATGTTTAAGATTGTTCAGTATTGTGTTCATGTCCCTGATTTTCCTGCTCATCCCTTTTTATTTAATACGTACATGTAGTCATGCTGTTAATTTATATACAAGCTCATGTTTATTTGTGATACATTCTTAATTAAATATAATTGTTGCCATTTTATTATTTTCATTTTTCTATACAATATGTTTATTGTGTCTCTTTTAGTGGCTGCAGAAGAGGAATAAAGTAGAATTTCCCAGTACTGTACAAGATATATATGAAAATAGTCTAGAATATGTGTAAGTATATATTTTGGCTGCTGTGATTGTGCAACTCCTCAAAAAAAAATACGACGTGCTTACCGCAATCAAAGAGAGTGCCTGGATTTTGAAATGTTTTTCTTAAAATTATGAAGATGCAGGGAATTTTTAGATTCAGTAATCATTCTGACGAGCATACGTTATGGATTTAGTTGTTTTAGATATCGAAGAAAATGATTATGTTAATAATGTGAAAAAGAATTAAGGAAAACTGCAAACTCCAATTGGGGGAAATAAAAATGAAAATGTTGAATTGTTATTGATGTTGTTGTGAGAAACTATGACTGCCCTCAAGAAAGTGTATCGCCCAAAAATTTTGGAATTAATTTGCAGTATTGAGTTGATCATGGAATAACACTCCTGCGTATGAGGTTTTACCTCTGACAACAAAGCCACTTCGGCCTTAAACGTTGTACTTGTTTTTGATGTCTAAGTAATGTTTTGCTGACAATTTTTGGTGTAGTAAGTGGAAAAATGTACCTAGCACTGTTAATGAGGCAATTTAGTTAATGAAGTGTCATGAGAAAATAAATAAGCAAGACTAGTTTAATTGTGAACCTTCCAGTCGGTTCCCCGTAATAATTGTGTACTTGGTGTGAGTATGAAGATTGATTTGACATGAAGTCAAATAAAAAATGATCGACTCGCTAAGGACCATTCCAATATTTCCTCTGGATAAGACTGAAAAAAGGCTTTCTTTGACTTTTTTTTTTTTAACATTTACATACAACTTTCAAGGGCTATTCCGTCAAATTGTATTTGTTTGCCTCGTTTCACTGTTAGAAAATTATTTTCTAAAAACCATTACTTTAACTAATGGCCTGTAGCAGTATTTAGCTTTAAATATTTACCTTCCCTCGGAAATAAATTTTCTAACTAAATGAGTATGATATATAAATTAATAATCTTATATTTGCCAAAGGTTTGAAAAATGTTGTTTACATAATATCCCTGTTTTATGGCTTTTGTCACAGCAGAATTATTTAGAGTTCAAGTATGATATGTTGTGATGCGTTAGCTGTGTAAGAAGAAAATATATTTAGAAGTTTTTGCTATAAAGTTTCAACAAGTTCACTTATGTCTTACTCTATATTGGAATGCCAGTTAAGAATATATTTGAATGTGTTACTATGAAAGCCAGTATACAGTACATTGTATGTTATGTAACTTGAATGACTTTTCATAACTTATGTTTGCAACATATAAAAAAAGATACTGGTAATGAATGTTTTTAAAGTATTCTTTGTATTGTCAGGACTGACTTACCTGTTTAGAGATTTATATTTTCATAAATGTTGTATTTAAATTTTGTTACAGAGTTGTATAACTGGGATTATTTAAACATTGTCTGAAGCAATATGAAATAGTGTGTATGCATTGTTTGTATGAAAAGATTTTAATGTAATAAAAAGTTTGAAGTTTCTCTTTTGTGTCCGAGCATGTAGCCCTAACCCTTAAAAGTGTGACCTCATCCTCAGATTGCATTTACGGTATCCGAAGACACAGTATGATAAATAAACACTGTTTTGGTCACCCAAAGCCACTACGACAGAAGACAAAGACTATATCGACACACCCTACGCAGTTTTAATGAGAAATGTGAGCAATTTATGACGTAAATCTACAAAGATTACTGACATGACCCCAACCCACAGCAGCTTACATTCTAAGGGAGGAAACAGAAAGAGGGGAAGGAAAGGTATTTGCAGAAGACCGTGTCAGAAAGAATGTTTCCTGACTGAGGTAACCTGCTTTTTCCCTGATGGGGAGTCGGCAGGGGAGAGGTCATGGGCAGGTTACTTCAGTTAAGGAAGTGCTGGACACCTAATGGCAGCATGAGCAGAGTGCAGAACACAGGTAACAGGGGGACCACAGCCAGTTATGGGCATGCAGTTCCTTGAGAAGTATTGCAAAATACACAGTTTCTTGTCTTGCTCAAGTGGAATTTTTACTTGCTGTGCATTTCATGAAGTCAGAAATTTCAAAGGTTTGAGCTTAATATGAAGTTTATTTTTACACTTTATTTATTCAAAAGGTAGATGGTAGTTCTTCAGTTGGTCCAAAGTGTATTTTTAATTTGAAACCTGCATGGTGTATAAGGTGGATGAATTAATTTCTATTGAAAAGCATCATCTAATATGGAACAAGATTTGGGGGGCTCTGCTTTCATGTCCGTGCAAGCGTGGTGCTCGCCTATAGAGTGTGCATTTGCATTTTAGTGCAGTGTGGCAAATTCTATATTACCGCGGTTGGTATTTTCGTGGATCTATTCCCGCTGAGAAGGGTGTGAGGGCATAGCGGGGGGGTCAATAAATATCTGTTGGCGCAAAGCAATTTTGGTACTTTTTTTTACCACAACATAATGTCAGCGTCAATCGCCAGCCCAGACCCCCTGTAAAGTGCGAAGTACAAGGGCTGAGCTGTTTTCATGAGACTAGAAAAGGCCGAGAGTCGTTTGCCAAGGTGGAGAAGACCTATCAAATTTCCCACAAACTGGTTTTGTGGATGAAGGCAATGTATATCACCCCACTTCGAATGGATGTCACAACCAATTTTATTCAGGAGTCACACTGACAAATTATGGTGTAGGCTGCTTGCACGCTGTTGGAGATCGAATCAGAATTGTCACATTTTTGTCACTATATATAGGAAATGGACTACATCGTCGCCAAGAGACGTCAGCGGAGGTGCAGCCCACGCCTATTTCGCCCCCGAGTTTCCTTTTCTTACCTTCGCGACCTGGGCATGAGGAGAAGCTGCATCTCTACTGGGAGATTGTAGATTAGGTCTGTCGAATGGTTGCCGCAGACCAGGATGGAACCCTAACAGGTCCCTGTTGTCTCCCAGTCGCTGTGGAAGTTACTGCAGATCTTACCTTTTCTTACTTTACTTTTGACACTGTGTCATTACTGCACATTTTGGGTTTGATGGCTTGTGTCGGCCAGTCTGCAGTTACTTTAGCGATATAGGGTACATGCAGTCTGGTCCTCTCTTGTTCGACATGCTAACGAGTTTCACATTTTTCTGATCACATCTGAAAGCCAGCCGAAAACAAAATGCAACTTTATGATTGAGTGTGGATTCCCAGGGGTTCTGGGTTCCATCGACTGCATATGTGCAGTTGTGCGCACCAACTACTTATCTCAGTGACTCAAAAAGGGGTTCTACTCTACCGATAACCAGGTGGAGAGACGGGACCTGCTGGCTGCACAGCGACTTATGTATATAGTGAGTACACGCTGAATCACAAATACATAAAAAACGTGATCAACATATTTTTGTCGTAGCATATCTGCTGTGAAAAAAGAAAAGGCAGACTGATCAGGGTTGGGTTCAATTACTTTTTTCAATTACAATTACAATCACTTTCTGGACAGAATGTTCCATTACAATTACAATTACTTTTCGATAAAAAATTCAATTAAAATTAAATTACAATTACAAAAGTAATTAATTAAAATTACTGTAATTGTAATTGAAAAACGTAATTGAACCCAACCCTGATACTGATACAGTAAAATAAAAAAACCAAAGAAGTTAATCAGCATGACACAGCCTGTACATTGAATAATAAATTAACACATTTCTCATCATGGAGAAAAGATCATCACATTCTTCATGCCCTTGTCCTCACCCATAATGAAATTGCCAGTGTGGTGGCCACAGCAAATGTGCTGTTTTATAATGGAATGAGAGGAGCAGCTTTGATTGGCCATACTTGAAGCCAGCAACAAAAACACCAGCTAATAATTATTCATCCTTGTCGGACTGTGCAGTGGAGCACCTTTGCATTGCTGGTCAAAATAACAAAAATAAGTCTGATACCCAGCGTTCCATCACCATAGACTTAAGAGATGGTATTTGCACTTCAATCTAGACTGTTAAAATAGGGCCCTGTATCTCTGTACAACCACAACTTAAATAGATGATGACTTTCGATAAAAAATGAAAGAACTGACCGGTTAGGGTGAAGCGATCTGATAGCATTAGTAGTGTGCAGTAAGTCTCCCTGAACCGCTGGCTAACAGGGATATGATTGGCGGATGACAGTGTTATCATGCGCTTGGCACAGCTCAGCACCTGTGGCCTGAGATTTGATCACAATGGGGCGCTCTTTCAATTCCAGAGACCCGCCCTCCATGTGTGCCATCTCCATGGCGACAAGAGCTCCACTGTCACCGGTGGTGACCCCACCCTCAATTGTTGCTCAGTGAGATCATGTCTCTGGGGTTTGGGTAAATCCTTTTCAAACAAACATGACCAGGCCAAAGGCTTCCCCGATCGACCTCTTTGGCCGAGCCCTGTTTGAATAACCCGGCTGGCTGAGAGAGAGGCTTTGTAAAGTAAAGGTAGGGCTGCAGGAGGGCATGCGCTTTATGAGTAGTATACCTAGGCCATGTTTATTTAGCGACCTTTAACATGTCTTTCAGGTTGTCCCAGTCATTTATGTCCCTCCTGTCAAAATATCAATATTTAATCAACGTCATGTGCTGATTTCACCTTAGTCACTGTGGTTGGCTCTAGGCTACAAAGTCAGGTCCATAAGTATTTGGACAGACAGTGAAGCAATATCAATCATTTTGGATCACAATGGATTTTAGACGAAAAAGTCAAGATGTGATTAACATTATAGGGGGCCTAATGGTAGTTGAATCAGTTAACAAAATCATAAATTGGTATGTTTAATTCTTGGTCACAAATCTTGAAAAATGACTGCTTGAAGTGCAGAAACCTTAAATACGCTGGATTTCTTCGCTGGTGACGCTCTGCCAGGCCAACCCTGTCGCCATTATCAGCTTCTGCTTGTTCTTGGGGCATTTTGCATTCTGGGTTGCCCTCAGAAAGTAAAATTCATGTTCGATTCTGGAGATTGACTTAACCATTGAAGAACATTCTGTGTCTTTGCCTAAGGAAAGTCTTTGGTTGCTTTCACGGTATGCTTCAGGTCATTGTCCATTTAGAAGTTTTTGACTGAATCTGAGCAGTTAAAATAGTCCAATACAATTCTGAGTTCATCCTGCTAATTTCTTCAGCTGTCACACCATCAATAAATACATGGCTACCACTTCTATTGGTCACCATACATGCCCACACCATAACACTACCTCAATATTGCTTCTCAAATGAGGTGGCATGATTCACATTAGGAACATTTCCTTCCTTTTCCATATTCTTCTCTTTTTGTCTCCTGACCATATGATGATGTTCTAGAATTTCTACAGGCTTTTTTTTATGATGTTTTATGGCAAACTCTAATCTGGTCTTCCTGTTTTGAGGCAAATATACATCTTGTGGTAAACTCTCTGTATTGACTCTGATGGAGTCTTGTCTTTATTGGTGTCTTTGACATAGGTACGCCTATCTCCTGGAGGGTAATCATGATCCGGCAAACAGTTGAGAATGGGTTTTTCTTCACCAGGAAAATGTTATCTTTTGTCACATTCACTGTCCCCTATTATGCCACCAGGTGCACAGCTAATTAGCCATTATTAGCCAGTTCAAAGTCTCCCCTTCCTGACATCACAAGGGGGAGTGACCACCGAGAAAAATGAAATCAGATTGACTGCTTGGCTGAAGGTGATCAGTTCTTTTTGCCTGTGGTTGGTTTCTTCCCCATGTGATGTCAAGAGGGAAAAGATTTTGAAATGGCTTGTAATAACTAATTAGCTGTGTACCTGGTGACATAATACGGGACCTTTAAACAGTCTGGTGTTCCTGAGCTCACTATTGTTTCGTTTCTTTTAACGGATGCTCTACATACATACAACCCCAATTCTGAAATAGTTGGGACAAAGTGTAAATTGTGAATAAAATCAAAATGCAATGACTTTCAAATCACACCAGCCAAGTATTTTATTCACAAGAGAACAGAGATAACATAGCAAATGTTGAAACTGAGAAATTTTACAATTTTGTCCACAAAATGAGCTCATTTCAAATTTGATGGCTGCTACAGGTCACAAAAAAGTTGGGACAGGGGCCTGTTTACCATGGTGTAGCATCCCCTCTTTTTTTTTTACACAGAATGGAGGCATCTGGGCATTGAGGAGACAAGTTTCTTGAGTTAAACCATTGGAATTTGATCCCACTCTTGTTTAATACAGGCTTTCAGCTGCTGGAAAGTTTTGTGTCTCCTTTGACGGACTTTTCGTTTAATTATGCGCCAAATTTTCTCAATCGGTGAAAGATCAGGACTGCAGTCTGGCCAGTTCAGCACAAGGACTCTTCTACTACGAAGCCATGCTGTTGTAATAGCTGCAGTATGTGGTTTTGCATTGTTCTGCTGAAATACACAAGGCCTTCCCTGGAATAGATGTCGTCTCGAGGGGAGCATATGTTGCTCTAAAACCTTTATATACCTTTCAGCATTCATGGTGCTTTTTAAAACATGCAAGTGTCCCCCCACATATTCACTAATGCATCCCCATACCATCAGAGATGCTGGCTTTTGAACTGAACGCTGATAACAGGAGGGGTGGTCTTTCTCCTCTTTAGCCCGGAGGACACAACGCCCATGATTTCCAACAAGGATGTCAAATTTGGACTCGTCTGACCACAGGACACTTTGCCACTTTGCTACAGTCCATTTTAAATGATCCTTGGCCCACAGAATATGGAAACGCTTCTGGATCATGCTCAACAATGGCTTCCTTTTTGCATGATAGAGTTTAAGGTGGCATCTGTGGATGGCTCGGCAGACTGTGTTTACAGACAGTGGTTTCTTGAAGTATTTCTGGGCCCATTTAGTAATGTCAATGACAGAATCATGTCGGTGAGTGATGCAGTGGCGTCTGAGGGCCTGAAGATCACGGGCATCCAGTAAAGGTCTTCGGCCTTGTCACTTATGCACAGAGATTTTTCCAGTTTCTCTGAATCTTTTGATGATGTTATGCACTGTTGATGATGAGACCTTCAAAGCCTTTGCAATTTGACATTGAAGAACATTGTTTTAAAAGTATTCCACAATTTTTTTACGCAAACCTTCACAGGTTGGACAGTGTCTGGCCATCTTTACTTCTGAGAGACTCAGCCTCTCTAAGACATCCATTTTATAGCCAATCATGTTACACACCTGATGCCAGTTAACTTAATTACTTGTTAAATGTTCTTTCAGCTGATTCTCTTATATATTAATTGCTTTTTCAGCCCATTTTTTGCCTGTGTCCCAACTTTTTTGAGACCTGTTGCAGCCAGAAAATTTGAAATAAGCTCATTTTGTGGATAAAAATGTAAAATGTCTCAGTTTCAACATTTGAAATGTTATCTGTGTTCTATTGTATATAACATTGGCTCATCCCAGATAGCAAAATTCTTCTGGTCCATATCTGGCCCACACCTGACACGTTTGACACGTTCATTTGGCCCACATACCGCATGGAATGATGGCACTTGGGCGCTCCGCTCCCGTTTGCCAGAACTTGGCCACAACCAAGCCATCACAATGCCAGATGTCGGCCAAGAACATATGATGCAGCAAATGTGGGCCAGTTTTGGTTCACTTACAGACTGACCATTGTCACTCTGCCAAATATTTGCCAATTGTGGACCATATTTGTTTTGTGATATTCGGGCCAAATTCAGCATTTACCACATGGGCCATTTTAGGCGCACATCTATTTTGTCTGGGCCAGAAGAATGCCAAAAGTGCTGGATCATTGCCTGATGTGGCCCACATCCGTATGCTATCTCATTTTGATTTTATTCACAATTCACACTTCGTCCCAACTATTTCGGAATTGGGGTTGTACTTGATGTGATAAAATGTAATGTTTATGCAGAACAGGGACAATGAGGTGCTGTCCTGGAGCCAGGCTTGGGAGGGGAGCTCGAAGGCAAGTGCCCAGTGGCCGGGTTTTTCCCGAGAGCTGCCCGGAGAGGAGTAGGGATTGGGTGCGATGTGGTCGGGTGGCAAACAAGGGCAGAGACCCTGGCATTCTGGACCCCAGTTCTAGAAACTGGCTCTGGGGACATGTAATATCACCACACACTGGCAAGGAAGGAGCCAGAGCTTGTGCGAGAGGTTGGGCAGCACTTTTAGATAAGGTTGGACTCTCCGCTCGATACAGCACTGGCTCTCTACTTTTCTGGAGTTGCCCACGGTCAGAGGCGGCGAGCAGGCATGGGGATACTTGTGTTTATTTATTTATTTATTTATTTATTTTTTTTTACTCCATGTCTAACTGAAGCTACAGGCCCTTTAATTTCAACTTCAATACGCTGCGATATACTACTAAAATCACAATAAATTTGTCAACTGTCCAAGTATTTTGACACTGGAAAATATTTTTGCCAATATTTCAGACAAGTGCAGATAAATTGATTAATTAGGGTTTGTTAATAGAAACAGTTTCTAATGCCGCTTTTCCATTGCACAGTTTTTGCACTACTCGCCTCTACTCAACTCGACTTTACTCTGTTTCGGTCATTTTCCATTACAGTTGAGTACCACCACTCCCTGGCCAATCAGTGGCCCGCAGTCTGTTGACGTCACATTTTCGGCTCGACTCAGCTCACTTGGAACCCCGGTCGAGTAGGTACTAAAAAAAGTACCTGGTACCAGGTACTATCACCTGATGGAAAACCCATTAGAGTCGAGTCAAGTAGAGCCGAGTAGGTGCTAGTGGAAAAGCCCTATAAGACTGCCCCCAAAAATGGAGAAGAATTTGAGAGGAAAGAGCAACATTCCAGAACCTTCAGAGAGTGTGCTTGTGTGTTGGGGGCAGCAGGAGTTTACCCATGATTCTCAGCAGAACTCTGATTCACGGTCATTGTGAGAGGACCGATAACCGCATTAATCCCAAGACCTGTTCCCTCCAGGCCTGGCGACTGCGAAGGACGAAACTCCACCGTAATAGATTTTCCTTCCTCAGGTGCAGGAAATTGAATATAAAAGTATGCTGCCTCAAAATCTTAGCTGAGAGAGAGGAGCTTGCTCTCTGCACACTGCAATAATTTCCAGTGGCCTGGTAGAGAATAGAGTGCCTTACGGGGGGAAAAAAGAACAAAGCAAAAGGGAGAAGTCAGTGAATTTCAAAACAAGCAAAATATTTGCGTACAAATATACGCCGATGAGCCAAAATGTAAAAAACCATACACAGATGCGGCAAAAGATTATCTCATCACAACAGCACATCAAAGTCTGCAGACAGATCTTCAATGATAAGCGTATTCAACTTGTTAGATGTGGGAGAAATGGGAACTGAACAGCTTTGACAAGGGCAAAATCGTTATGGTTATAGAAGTGGGCTATCTGAAGTAGCTAGACTCAGATGTGAGTGCTTACTGCCAGTGGTCCAAGGAGGGCAAACCATGAACCGGCGACAGGATTTTGGGTGCCGAAGGCTCATTGATGCACAAGGGCTGTGAAGGCTGTCCTGCCTGGTCTAAACTGACAGAAGGGCGACTGGCAGAAATCGCTGAGAATTTCAAAAATATTCACATAAGAAATGTGTCACAACACACAGTGCATCGTACCCTGCTGTGTATTGCACTTTTCAGCTTGCAGACCGGTCAAAGTGTCTACCCTAACCCTGGTCCAACCCTTAAAGTGCCCCCAATGGACATCTGAGCTTCAGAACTGGACCTTGGAGCTGTTGAACGAGGTCACCTAGGCCAGTGAGTCCCATTTTTTTTGCATAACGTGCTGCAGCTGTGCATGAGTGCACCATTACCTGGGAAGAGATGGCACCAGGATGCACCGTGCGAAGAAGTCAGGCTGATTGAGGGACTGCGGTACTCTGGGAAATGTTCTGCTGGGAATTAAACCATGAGTTTGGGAATTCAAGTGACATCAGTTTGATGGAGCTGTTTTGGCAGCACAAAGGGGACCTTCACTATGTTATGCTGTTGGTTTTAATCTTGTGACTGATCGGTATATATGACAAGACCTATGCATTTAAATAGTGAAATATCTATATATTAATTCTGTTTGCTTGGCCTTTGCGATGTATCTCCTCCCAAACCGCCCGACGGATCCCCGCGTCCTCTGGCATCTGCGTTCCAGACAAGCCTGCGTCTGTCTTCCGCCATGTAGGATCAAACCTACTGAATGCCCCCATTACTGAAATTTGGGGCATTTTATCCATTTTTGCCTTTTGTTTCCATGATGACGGGTGACATCACTATTTCGAGGGCCGAGGATTAACTAGTTCTATCTAGCATTTTTTACTTTTTGAGAAAAATGAGTTTTTATATTTAGCTATTTGCTATTTTAAAACAATAAAAGATACGTATCTCATAACTTATTTGTAGTTGGGATATGATTCCTTGATTTTGAACAGTAGACTACAAATTTGCTGAAATGTCATATATCTACAATATCTGTAGGTTTGATACAGTCCACTTACCTCTCAAATACGCTCTCAATTCATCATCAGTCATCAATTTTCCATGGTGATTTCTTGTCAGCTTTCTCAATGGCATGTATCACATGACCAAACTGAAGTAACAGATTGGCTAACAGCAGATAGAACCTGTTAACACTAATATTTTTATCGAAAATTCAGATGTACCTATGTTGCATTGACCTTTGGCCTTTACAGGTAACCACTAAAACATGGAACTATATCTCAAATGAAACTAGTTAGTACTGAGACTATTGTAGGACAGATATCTCATTTTTGAGTAAAATGTCAGATAGAACTAGTTAATCCTCGGCCCTCGATTTGTTAGCACAGGTATGGCTACTATATTCATACTTCATGCTCGAGCATGCTTTTTACATCAATTAGATCCTTTAATGAAGAACTTACAGCAAAATTTTGCATTGCATTTTGGGGTAGCGACACATTTTGACGTGATATACAGAATTTTTCAAAGTATTTTCATTGTTTCTCATTTTTTGTATTAAGCTCATACATTGAAAAGAAGCCATTATCAATCTTGCTTGAGGAAGATTCTGGAATGGCAAGCAATGTCAACTTCCAAAAGTTTTTGTAAAGCTGCAGTATAGTACAATGCAGTGGCCCATAGCCCATTCATCCCAGATAGATTCATGTACTGTAGCTACTGGGTTTCATCTGGTTCAAATGAAGCCATATCCCCTCCATGTGTCCAAAAAAACAACAACTCCAGAGGCGAAGGCATTTTGCTGAAGGTCTGTCATCCATTTGTCAAAAAACTTCAGATATTCAGCCCTTTTTTTGTGATGTCCCTCTCCAGCACTCCTTTAGACTTAAATCCAGCCCAGGTTAAATTGTTTTTCGCACCATTTGTGTTGAGATTGCGGGACCTCCTATTAGCTTTGTTACTGCTCTTATTACCCCTGACATAAAAACTTCTTATGCTTTCTGGGGCATCAGTTTTCACACCTGCACCTTTTCTGAGGTTCTGTATGTATAGGATTTCAGACTGGATCTCATGGCTCAAGTAATTTCTGCTATCTGTGCTATTATGCGGGCCACAAGCAACTGGCTGGTCATATTTCGGAGTCAAAACAGCCTCACAAATATCCGCGGAGAAGAATCTGATATGTCATCTTAAAAAAAGTGCAGGACAGAGTTTGCAAGGGTTATGTCACTTCTGTGGATGACCTGCTATATACTTGAAACTCAATGACACCCACACCTGTCGCCTCAAGCATGCTACTCTTCATAGCATATTGGACCATCTAAAGCGCAAGTTCATACAAATTGAATAATATTCAGAAACAATGGGGTGAATCTGTGCAAACTGAAGCCAGAGAACCATGATTATAAGATTTACAAAATTGCATCAGCTGCCCACGTAATGAAGGAAGACTAACAGGTGACTGTGCATTCCTTACGGACAAGTGGAATCCTCTTTGGACTGTTTTGATAGAGAATGAAAACCAGAGTATTCTCCTGACAGAGGCTGTGTCTTAGGCGACAAAAATGTGTGAGGATGTCATCTTAGCCGGCTTGTTCAGTCTGACATCCTCTCAGATACTCAAGGGCCAGGCGGCGTTCCACTTTGTCAAAGAACCACAGTTATTTGTGGGCAACTAATGTTTAATATCTTGCCATTCCTGGCAACTGTGCTTTACCAGAACACCCTTGACCGAAGGTCGATGATCGATTTTGAAATTTTGTCACCAGATCTGCAGCTGTATGTCCAGGACACTCGGGTAAAGAAAGAGGCAGAGCCAGTTATGACACAATCGCTCGACATCACTTTGTACCAGAAGTAAATATTGCATTCCCCCGAGATTTATGGGACACAAATTACACCGAGCTGCTCAGATCGAGAACAAGGTATTCTTGGCAACATGGCTGAAAGGTTGAAGAACTGAGGAAAAAAATGTAAAGTTTTTACATCTTTATACATACATCATAATTTAAAATTTAAATTGCCTTTCCTCACAAAGGAAGATCTTACCAATCAAATTCTGTTTTTTACGCCATGTCCAATTGATGATGCAGCCCTTTTGATCACAACATATGTTGTGATATACTGCTAGAATAACAATAACTTTATCAATATCCAAATATTTTGGGACCAGACAAGAGAACATAAACTTAATTCGTTCATTTGGGTTTGTTCACAGAAACAGTATTTAAGATTGCTCCCAAAAACAGAGAGGCATTTGAGAGGGAAGAGCAACATTCCAGAACCTTCAGAAAGTGTGCATGTGTGTTGGGGACAGGCAGGGGTTTACCCATGATTCTCAGCTGAACATTTATTCACCGCCACCCTGAGAGGACCAATAACCACATTATGGTGCCTTCATGGGGGAAAAAAAGAACAGAGCAAAAGGGAAAAAATTCATCGTCGGCAGAACATGTGCACCAGAATATTCCCAAGGAATTCTGTGACATCCAAGTGCAGTAAGGTAAAACTGTAGCAGACACCACTGGGGACCATGTCATCTGTAGAGACAGGAGACAGTGCTGGCTGAGGTGCCCCTCTGAACACTGCCTGCAGTGTGGCAATGCAAAGGTATGGGGATCCTGCGGCAAGCAAAATGGCATCAACTGCCCAATATGCCAGCCCTTGCTTAGACAGAGGGATGATTTAGGACGTTTCTCCAAACCAGACAAACAGGTATTTTTGTGCCAGATTACAGACTGGGCATAGTCCTGCTCAGCTGTCTTCCTGTTCTGTTGCAAATGCTGCCAATACAAGCAAATGAATGAGACTGACGGACTCCAGGAACCACATGCGGTTGCAGGAATACCAAAGAATCAGATACTGTACACACGCTACCTGGGTAATTCAGGCAAGGCTGGTCAGCCTGGGGAACAGGCAGAGTTCGAAGCACTGTGGCCAGGAGTACGTTACGAAAACAAAGTGATCTCAAAGAAGAAGGACAGCCCCAAACTAGAATATCTGCTTGAAGCAGGGGCACTATGTTGATCAAGGCTAAATATCAGGGATGTCGTTTTACGCCTCATGACAGATATCATCGTCTGTATACGCTGTAATTACGTCATGTCAACTTCCCAGGCAATTTGTGTGCTAAGTGGGTGACCTGAGGGCCAGGCATTGACATGTTTGATCTCCTAGAATTCTGAGGTAGTGTTGTTGAAAAAAAGTACATCACAATATTATTAACCTTAGTTAATGATGTTGGCAAGCTACTAAACATACCTATGCTAGCTAGCTTGCAATGCCTCAATGCGATGATGTAATAACATAAATTCCAATCTTGTTGCAGGTAATCAACTAAAGTCTTAGCTCTATGTGGAACATCTAATCTCTCGTATAGCCTACACAAAATTAATGCCGCTTTTCCATTAAACAGTTTTAGCACTACTCGCCTCTACTCGACTCGACTCTATTCGGTTTCGGTCGTTTTCCATTACATGATGGGCCGGTCGGGTTACACTCATCAGACATATTTTTAAGGATGGCCTGGCCAATCAGTGGCCTGCAGTTTGTTGACGTCACATTTTCGGCTCGACTCAGCTCACTTGGAACCCCGTCCGAGTAGGAACTAAAAAAGTACCTGGTACCAGATACTATCACCTGATGGAAAACCCTAAAAATCGAGTAGAGTCAAGTCAAGTAGAGCCGAGTAGATGCTAGTGGAAAAGCCCTATAAGACTTGGCTAGCAAGCAAATTCTAGCTAGCCTGTTGAAATATCCAGGTCATTTCTCAGCCTGTGTTCGTCCATCAGCTTACGACACTGATCATAGATATCATTTCGGGATATGTTCCTTAAAAATCTTGTAGGCCTATCTATCACCTTTGAAAGTAATTACTCATTGTATAATGTGTACTTGATGTAGATGGATTCATGCGCACACAAATTTAATTGATTTTTGGATAGTTTTTTTTCTCCCACTAAAGCCCTGGGTAATCCCTCACAAATTGGACAAAAAGCCCGTACAACCCCAAAATATGTTTTGGTTTGACTTTTTAGAATAAAAACATGATGAGAGGTTCGGGAGGGCTGATCCCTCCTTATTATGGATTTTGTGCTACTTCTCTCAAAATAGTTGTTATATGGCAAAAATTCACAGAATGGTCATGCTTTGCAATCATAAAAACACAAAGTTGTCCATTGCAATGTCTGGAATATTAGGTAGCCAATTATAATTATATCAGGCTAGCTGATCTGCTATAAAATGCTAATATTCCCATTGCATATTAGACATTAAGTAAAAAAAAGTTGAAAAGTATTAAAATATTTGAATAACCTATAAATGGGTTAGGCTTATGGCTAGGGTTAAGAATTTAGGGGTTCTGTGCGGGTAATAACCGATCAGCTTGATTTTTAAGTAAGTCAATATAGGGCTGTCGACTGTTAAATTGAAAATATGCCATTCACTTCATTAATGACATTTTGAAAATAGTTAAAAGTTGAAATGAATTCCCATTTACAATAAGGAAAATCTGAAAATAACTGTGGTAAAATGCCCCGACGGCTACTCACCATAAGAGTGGGGTAAAATACCCCTTCACTTGATTCTCAGTTTTGTGTTGTTTTACCTAATTTTAGATCTATATTAATTCGTCATCCCAAACCACATATTTTTTCATGTACAACACACTCTATGTAAATATGCTATAATTTGACAGAGCATGTTGCAAACAGTCATTATCCTTAAGGAAGTGACTATTCGCCCCCAGCAGAGTGAATTGGGGGAAAGAGATCAGCTATCTGCCCCACAACGGGGCCGACAAGAGAAGCACTTCTGTTATTTGCCCCGCAGTTGGGCAAATAAGAGATTTCATTTTATAATCCGCCCCGCTCTTTGATGTTTCGCGCTGAACCGCCGCGAATAGCCTCTTCCTATTCTTAAAACGCTTAAAACGGGCCGTTTGCCCCCATCTTTCTCCACGTAATGGGGCGTGTCACTGTTGTGTCCTGATGAGAAATGCTGCGGGTTATGTGATATATTTTTTCTCGGGCAACTCCCATGGTTTGGTGGCAAAACAGCGCTGAAGTTGTGAAAAATGCATAGGGGTAGGAACTAGGCTTGATCCGGGATCACATGATAACAGGTTAACACAACATGCAAAACTGGCCGAGTTCAGAGGCACAGTCCATTCCGACAATATCTCATATTCAAATAGACACTCTAGGCAAACGACATGGGAGTTCAGCAGCAGGAGAGGAAGAGCAAAAGTGAGTGAGAAAGAAAAGGTGAAAACAGTGACTGATGCGGTTTTTGCTTGTCCTTGACGAGTTGGCCAACTCCCTGGGAACTTTTTCTCTTTTCACGATCGGAAATGAAAAACTGGAAAGATTGATGAAAACAGAAGTTGTTTGTGAAACTATAACACCTCTGGCAAAGCGCTGCCACACCTTAATCCGCGCCGCAGGTAACAAAAATTATTGCTTATTTTTCTTGAGTTGTCTATTCTACTCTGCAGATTTTCTGATCATCACCTTACATTTTTAATTTCAGTTAGTTTCAACTGCATGGTTTACGCGCAAGTGCGGCTACACAATAGCAAGCGATTTATCCACTCGATTGAACCTGTGTCTAGTCAGACCTCTGTTGATAACTTCCCATACATAGCATACATAACGTCAGTTAGCCTAGAAACTGAACAAATGAGTGGTATTCTTATTGATATGTTAATTAAGGATGAATCGTCTTAAAATAATTATTTGGCTAAAAAAGAGATAAATCAGTGATAAAGTTCGTTGAGGAAATTTAGAAACCAGCACCTCTGGCCAGGTAAACAGTGACGTGGTTGTGTTGGCAGGGGTAAACCACCTACAACGTTAGTTTTAGCTACGACTATTCATGTGATCCTGCGAGTAGACGTGGTTATTGAACTGCCATAACTGCAAAATTTCAGTGTGAAAGTAAGTTGACTTAGGCTGTTAATTTGCGCGAAATGTGTAGCCTCATTTCTTAACGAAAATGGAACAAACTGTCAGTTATTTATGGCTGTGTGCGTCGCTTAGAACGTGCTTGTTCCTAAAGAGATGTCATCTCAGACCCAATTTAAGATAAATTAAGCTGAGAGTCGCCTGTGTTTGTATCTGATATTCCGACAAACGACTTTTCACTCTCGATTGTGCCTTTCCCCCCCATGGCATTAGACAAACGTATGTAAGCAGCAAGGCTACATTTGAAATGTAGGTTTTATTGACCGACCAGAATGAAACGTGTCAGAAGAGACAGAAGGCGTGTCCACTTAACATACCTTTGGACAAGGCTGAGTGTTTTCTAATTAGAGAATAATAAAGCAATGACTTTGTAAAGTTCCGTCAGTCTATTTTTGACGGTATTGAGGTTTTCTTTCTCTCCTCTTTGGTTAGAAAGCTGCAGGAAGCTACTGTTCTATGTCTCTCTCTTCTTTCTTTCTTTCTTTCTCTCTCTCTCAATGAACATTACACTCAAATGCAATATGTATGCTCATTTGGTCTTTTTCTGCAATGGTATGGCTTAAAAGAGGTCAGTTTTGATCACAGAATAGTCCACATGCGAACGTGTGTATCAGGATTTTTAGTTGAGGAGTTCCTTCCCTCAGGGATAATGAGAGAGGACCAGGCGGGATTCTGTAACCTGGTTATTCAGTCTAGGGATTGAGAGATTCTGGACAGTGAAAAGTTGCTCAATTTTGTTTCTTATCGCATTCTGGCTACCATACTTTATAGTATATACTGTATGTACCTGCATATACTGGTGCATTATGCAGCATGCAGTAAATATGCCACCAGTCTAGTGTGTGGTGAAGAGCTGCTGTCACACTTCAGCAAGATGACGGCCCATTCCTTCCTCCTCTGAGTTAAGAAGTTACCTTTAAATTAAAGTTAAGCTGTTTAAATGGTGCCCTCTCGAATTATTCGCTTTAGAAACAGAAATATGTGTGCAATAAGCTAATTGAGGTGCAACAAAGCACCTGATTCACGCTTATAAAGTTCAATGATTTTATATTACTGTAGATGATATATCTGTAACACCCATGGGATAAAAAAATAAAAATACTGAGAGATTCCAGACAAATTATTAGTGCCTCTAAATTGTTACTGCGTCTCTTAATATTTTGATAATGGCATATTTTTAGTTGTTGTGGTATTGGCCGAGCTACCAGTGGAAAAACTCTATAGTCCAGCAAGACAGTTTTCCTAATTTGTCAAACTTGATCGATGAGTGCAGATTTTACGATATTGGGCCCCATTGTCGCGCCTTTGCAAACGGAAGTGCACATGGAACTGATGGTTTGCACAGTTTCGTTAGGCCAAGTTTTGATCTGGCGTACCATTAGCACTTACATTTTTCGAGTTCAGGTAGGTTGTCAAAATGAGGCCCATAGAATGTATTCCAGGGCTGCCCAACCCTGTCCCTGAGAGCTACCATCCTGTAGGTTTCTGCTCCAACCCTAATTCAACACACCTGATTCAGCTCATAAGCTCGTCAAGATCTGTAACTGGGAAAGCAGGTGTGGTTTGCTTTGGTTGGAGTGATAACCTTCGGGATGGTAGCTCTCCAGGAACATGGTTGGGCAGCCCTGATTTATACCATGCATTGATATGGGCTAATGCTTGTTCATGCTAGAACATGGTCATAGCAAGCTGACACATGGCACGATGGCACAATTTAGGCCTGAAGTTTCTGTCAGTGCAACTACGATTTATGAAAGTCTGTGAGCACATCTTGCTCTTAAATGTGCTACATAATTCTTATAGTCTGCGATTTTCACATTTTCCCTGGATTTAGCTGAGCCACAGGATCTGAGAAACACCAGATGTTACCTGGTTCTTTTTTGTAAAAAAAAAGATATTCAAGTTATCTCATTGTCTTTCCCTTAAACTTTTCCTTAAAGTAGGGCAGTTTTATGTTTGTGTGGCCAGGTGTTTACACTTTTAGCAATGAGAACCTGACTTAATTCACCTGAATCTACTGTGTCGTAAATTACCCCCCACTTCCTTGAAGAATCATATAAACATTAACCATGTAAAGATTTCTAATTACCCAACAA
Organism: Gymnothorax javanicus; assembly: GCA_029692085.1. Taxonomy (NCBI): domain Eukaryota; kingdom Metazoa; phylum Chordata; class Actinopteri; order Anguilliformes; family Muraenidae; genus Gymnothorax; species Gymnothorax javanicus. Next base: position 108,399,109 of record CM056201.1, on the reverse strand, counting down.
AGATAAATTTGTTAGTTTGCTTGTAATTCTAAAGTTAATTTTAGCAGTGATAACACAGTCTTGATTCCTTTGTGAGGAGAAAATCAAGAATCTAGTCTATCAGTTCTTTTGAAGGATGAAAAGACTTGAGTTGTGAATGTGCTGCTGTTCTTCTGTATGAAAGACTGTAAGATGGTGAAACATCCCTAAATACACACAGAAGTGTCTAATTACGTGCATATAGCAGATTTTCACAATTTCAAGGGGTAACAAATGTGTTTGGAAAGGACATTGACATGCTTTGTGGTCCCTTAGTTTGTGCAGGCGTGTGCAACCCTTGGTCTAATCCAGGAATAGTCCATTCTGGTCCTGGGGGGCCTGCATGTATGTGGGTTTTGGTGGGACCATGTTTGTCAAAGTTGATGTTTCACTGAAAAATACTTGTTTCCTCCTTCATACATCGTAATTTGTCACTTGTACAATTTGTTCTATGTAATGTTTGTATTGGTACCACTGGGCAGCATTATGATGTGACTGGGGTGATTCCCCAGCCATAATTGGTAGCCATATCCCAGGTGAAAATATCAGCATCAGAAAGTAAAGTTTCTCCCCTGTATTTTATTCTAATCACCTCAGCACCAATTAGCCATTTTCCTCACATGGGAAACAGAACAAATTAGTGAAATAATACAGCAGAGTGTAAGGTATGTAGAAACACGTGAGGAAAGCTGGAAAGTCCACAGGGTCAGAATCTATCTCTGTGGGGGAAGATGGGATTACCTGCTGCCTTCCTGTCCAATGAGTTCGAAGGACAGAGGCCTGCAGATCTCATCATGGGAGGGTGCTATTTCAGCTGGTCCTTGTTATAACAAGTTAATTGTCCCCCGTCACATTGTGGAAGGAGGATATTGGAATGAGCGCTCGAATGTCCTTCTGCTGGTCCGTCCATCTGTTTGTGTGTTCATGCGTCATGCCTCTTTTTCAGGCCAGAACTCTTAAACTGTCCAACATTTTTCCCTGAAATCTAATATATGGATAAATCTTATAGTGTAGATGTGCTTACTTTCATATTTATGTTCGTCCTCCCATCTGTCCGTCCGTACCGCCATTCCATTTCTTCTCCAAACCAAAATTCCAAAACTGTGGTGCGGGAGTATTTCATGCTTCTTAGTTTCATTTTTGCTAGCTCTATAGTCTGTGGCGGTTCAGTCTTATGCAAGTGCACCACGAGTCCTAAGGATGTGAAGATTTGATTGAGCTTATGAAATAAGCGAAGAATTTGGTTGGTTCTGTTTGCAATTGGGGACCTGGATACTGATTGCCAAAGATGCATAACAATAAACAGCACAAGAACAATACCATCAAACAAAGCTATTTACACCTAGTGAGTATTGCACAGTTAAGATGTGCTCGAAACGACTACTGATGGCGCTGTGTGGAAAAATTAGCTCTTACAAAAACAAATTAAAACTAGCTCTTTAAAGCAACATAAACAGCAGAAAGTGAATCAGACTCGCATAAACTTGGCAAATAAAGTTAATTAAAAGAGATGGGGAAAAAAACAAAAGGCCTAACAAGGAGGATCTCACAAGTAATGTAGGTACCGACACAGCAAAGGGAAGAGTGCCGGGAATGATGCTGGTCGGCAGTGGGAGACAGGACTTTGTGATATTCAGGGCTCCACAAATCACGGTCCTCAAGGGCCAGAAACTTCTGGTTTTCCACCCTTCCTTTATCTCGGAGTCTGATGTGATGGCAGTCTGGCCAATGAGTGGCAATAATTGCTCAATTAGTGTCAGGAAGAAGAGAAAACCAGGGCTAGATTTGGATTCGAGTTGTAGATTTGAGCAGCCGTGATATTGGAGTTACACAGGCCACAATATGAGAACACAGAAGCGGTCAGTGACAGCAGGAGGCTTTTGCAAGACTACAGACCAACATGAAGGACCTTGTGGACAGAAGAGCCGTGTTGGAGCAATGAACAGTAAACATGTAGGAAAAGCTAGGAGAAATGACGGACATTTTGCGAGATCGGTCATCTTTATCCTTCACCAAGAGGTAAAGCTATCCACTCCTGGGAAGGCTCACCACTGTCCCAAGTTTTCTCCATTTGTGAATACTGGCTCTCACTGTGGTTCGCTGGAGTCTCAAAGCCTTAGAAATGGCTTTGTAACCCTTTCCAGGCTGATAGATGTTAATGACTTTGTTTCTCATCTGTTCTTGAATTTCTTTAGATCACGGCATGATGTGTTGCTTTTTGAGATCTTTTAGCATACTTCACTTTGTCAGACAGGTTCTATTTAAGTGATTTCTTTATTCAACAGGTCTGGCAGAAATCAGGCCTGGGTGTGGCTAGTGAAATTGAACTCAGCAAATGTGGTTAATCACAGTTAATTAGGAGATAAACCTGCAGTTTTTTTTCAAAACAAGGTATTTATCGTAGGATAAGCGAGGTTTCAAATGTAAATTTCTTGGTGTCTAGACTATGATAAATACCGAGTGCTCGAAAAAAAACTGTAGGTTTATCTCCATTCTACTATGACTCTTGTCAACACTCTACAGTCGAAGTTTGAAGTGGGAATGTCAGACGCCATAGCAGTCGCCTTTTTTGGACACGGAAATTAATAGCCTACGTTTTCTATTGAAGCGGCTCTATAATCAAGCGAGAGCTCTTCACGCAACGCAAGGCCTTGACCCAGTGCGAGGTAGTTTACCGGTGAATAGATACCTGGTGTTAACCAATCAAAATGCAGAATTTGCTGGAATGAATGGGGGGGGGGCAATTACTTCTTCACATAGGGCCAGGTAGGTTTGGATAGCTTTTTTCCCTTAATTAATGAAATCATCATTTAAAAACCGCATTTTGTATTTACTCGGGTTATCTTTGTCTAATATTAAAATTTGTTTGATGATCTGAAACATTTAAGTGTGATAAATATGCAGAAATAAGAAATCAGGAAGGGGGCAAATACTTTTTCACAGCACTGTATATATAAACAACCAAGCTGTCCTCTTTCTACCATTCCTTTGAAGTGCAATCAGAGAATCGTTGACCTGAATTTAAAGAAAGAAAAATTAGTATTATTATACAAATTATTATGATGCTTATTATCACAAATCCCTATAATTTTTCCTGAAAAAATAAAATCAGAGCGGGTTTAGTCCAGAATTCTGATTAGTAAGGGGGGTTCTGTCTGAGTGGGGTTTTGTCCTGGATTCGTAAAGAGGCAGGATTGTGGGTATTTGAAAGAAGTTGTTTGTTCACAGTGGCTCCAGACCCTTATTGTGTGACCACCAGTGACATTACAAATCAATCACATCACTGCCTAATGCACTGTCTTATATTAACTCAGTTCCTGTTCCTGACAGTGAAAAACAACGGCAAATATTTTATAACTTTAACTAAGAATTGTAAGCATTTTTGTCCTCAGAGGCAAGCTTGGTGAGTTCCAATTTAAGTAACTCTCCCTCTGTAAATAAGAAGTTGAATCATTCTGTTTGCATTCTAGTTGAAGACAAATGTTAAATGGATGCAGGCTATGGGCTGCTTGGCTTTTGCATGCAGTCTGGTTGTTCACAGAACACCACAGGCAATTTGCATTGCAATGAAGCGCAGTAAAAGATTAGAGTGAAAGAAATAGAGAGGCTTACACACCTTTTCAAGGCTCAGATGAATGACTGTGTCACCTGCTACATATGAGCGCTTATCATGGGAAACTGCAACTGGGCTTGAGATAAAATTCAATTGATAAGCTTTAATTGTGCAATTATTCAATGGGAATGTGAAATGGGACATTTAGTTCTCTCAGTGCATCGCCTTTGTGCAAATCATGTTTTGAAATCCCCCTCCCCCCATCTAAATGTTATCTTTCACATTCTGACTACACGGGCATTTATATTGCTCATAATACCAATACTCCTGAGAGCTGATGTGTATTAAGCTGAAGAGATGTTGCCTCCCGTACTTTCAATGCTGTAAACTATTTTAACGGCACTACATGCAGCTTAAAATCCACGGTGTAACCAAAAAGCATTAACATTCCTTTTAGGTCAAACATGAACGGAGTAAATGATT